>PVJH01027443.1:0-28658 GCA_004026705.1 Nesogale talazaci | reverse complement strand
AGGAATACTAATTCTTAGTCATCAGATATGTTGTAAGCATTTTCTTCAAGTTCTCATTTACTCCTTCATTTTGGTGATAGGCTTTTCTGACATAAGCTATTTTAACATGTGTGATCTTTGTTGTTACTAAGGAGAGGTCCATGTTGAGAATTGGCAGTGTTCACCTGGGAAAGCAAATCGGTTTTGATCTTTCAAAAGACGGGGGGGTGGGGGGGTGGGGGGGGGGAAGAAAAGGGAAGCTCCCTGTGGCAAGTGGCATGTCCTCAGCGGGAGGCTGCTTTGTTGTTTGGATCCTTCGCTTCACAGGGAGTATCCCAAAGCCAGCTTCCTGCCTTGGGATTCCTTTCACTCACTGGGGCCCTTCCAGGACAGGGTGGAACTGCCCCTGTGGGATTCTGAGATGATCAACTCTTCACGAGTATAGAAAGCTCCTCCATCTTTCCCCTCCAAAGCGTCTGCTGGTTGCCCACTGTTGGCCTCTGATTAGCAGTCACCATGACACCACCCAGTGCCCTTGACTAAAACCAGAACAGATCAGTGAAAATCCACATCTCTGGTGTGGGCATTTCGGATGTGAGGACTTCTGACCTAGTTGTATTAGTTGCAGTCTCCCTTCAATTTGACTTTAGCAAATAGAACAACCACTTTCCTTCAAGGCTAATACCTTTGATCGAGCAGGTCTCCAGGATGGAACCGCTAAAATTTGGCAGATCATAGACACCCTTCTCTGGAGACAACCCCACAAAGGGACAGACCTTAACTGTGATATGATATGTGTGAGTGCCTGTGAGTTTGTGTTTGTGTGTGCGTGTGTGCGTGCGTCTGTGTGTGTGTGAAACAGAATGTTGTTTATAAAAGGCCAGTCACAGAATTTCAAGTTCCCAGAACATCTAAATGTCTGCGTGTCCTGATGAAGAGAATGTATCTAAATAGTACAAATCATGATTTCTCTTTGAATATGTCAGCATTATGATCAATGAAATTATTTTAAAGGTTATTGTGCCAAAAGATACTTCAGGCAGCGAGAATTACTCTGGCTCATGTCAATGTGGACGTGATTATATAGGTGGATGGCTCATCATTTCAGCACTGCAGTGACTTAGAACAAGGGATGTTGCAATGACAGGCCTTAGGAATGGATTGTGATCAGAGAGACTGGGCTGAAAACAAGGCCAGTATTTCAATTCAATTCCTGCGGGCTGGTATTGTTTTCTATAGTGCTTTAATATGCTTGAAGCTGTAGTGGACGTTCTCAACCTGTGGGTCATGACCCCTGTGGGGATTGAACGACCCTTTCACAGGGGTTGCTTAATTCATAACAGTAGCAAAATGACAGTGAGGAAGTAGCAATGAAAATAATTTTGTGGGCTGAGCCCCGGTGGCATAGTGGTTGTGCGCGGGACTGCGGCCCACTGGGACAGAGGTTCAATTCCAGCAGTGGGGCTGGGCCTCCTACTCCCACCACCGGAGAGCAGTGATGCCAATAATAATAATAATAATAATAATAATAATAATAATTATTATTATTATTATTATTTTGTGATTGGAGGTCACCACAACATGAGGAACTGTATTAAAGGGGTTGCGGGATTAGGAAGGCTGAGAACCACTGAGCTAAGTCTGTAGTATTACAGCTCAATTGCCAAGGGTTGCATGGTTGATACTTAGTTACTTTTTTGCCTGAT
Organism: Nesogale talazaci; assembly: GCA_004026705.1. Taxonomy (NCBI): domain Eukaryota; kingdom Metazoa; phylum Chordata; class Mammalia; order Afrosoricida; family Tenrecidae; genus Nesogale; species Nesogale talazaci. The sequence continues at coordinate 26,973 of PVJH01027443.1, read as the reverse complement.
ACACTATCCACTTAGTTCAATAAGGTCTTTGTGTTTGAACTCAAGGTTGATATGTCTGGATATTTTGAGGTATTCAAGTGGAGAGAGCAGAAAATAAGGCCAGGCACAAGGAGAGAAAAACATAGAGAACAATATTTTACTAGAACGGATTGCCTAGGGTGGTTAACATGACAGAATTAGTGAGTTACAACACATAGAATGAAATATCTTTGAAAGGTCAAGGTAGAAACAAGTGTCAGAGAGGCAGGGGAAGCACGAGGCATCCTTAGGCACGAAGCAACAAAGAGAACTGAACCTGTATGGACACGTTTTTGTCCACAGAGGTTCATGCCAAAAGCAGTTTGAGTTTATTGGCATTCACCTGAGACAGACCACCTGAGTGTTGAAAGACCTAGGGTGTTGTGTTATTGAAGAATTTAGCTGCCTTCAAGAAGATCACGAGTCATGAAGACTAGCTGTTGTCAGGACCTGCATGAGCCTCCTGCTATCCTATGGTCCATTGGCTTTCCCTGAGATGACTTTCAGAAGTAGATCGTCAGGTCTTTCTTTCTGCACCTGTAAGCTCAGACGTGTTCAGCTTCAGAGCAACATGCTGACCTCTCCTGACAGACAGTTGGAGACTACACCTGACATGGAGTGACAAGGACTCAAATTGGTTGGCTTCACTTGGAATAATATGTCTGGGGTCCTTGGCTGTGTCTCCTCTAGTCTGTCATAATTTGCCTTTGGAGGAGCGTTTCTCAATCTGTGGGTCATGACCCTTTTGGAGGTTGAACGATCCTTTCACGGGGGTTGCCCGATTCATCAAAGTAGTAAAATTACAGTTATGAAGTAGCTGTCATGAAAATAATTTTATGGTTGAGGGTCACCACCACATGAGGAACTGTATGAAAGGGTCGCAGTATGAGGAAGGTGGTATGAGAACCCCTGCTCTGAAGTAACAGCATGGCATAAAGGCAAGTATTTCTAATCACGTATTAAGATGATGCTTACAACTTGAATGTCTCATTCTTTGGTGGGTTTACCACTGCACCAGAAACAAGTTTTGGGTTAATATTGTATATATTCCTATAGCACTCTGTGGTAAGAGAGGGAGGTGGGGGGCTCAACCCTGGTGGCGTAGTGGTTGTGCGCGGGACTGCAGCCCACTGGGGCGGAGGTTCAAATCCAGCAGCAAGGCTGGGCCTCCTACTCCCACCACCAAAGGCAGTGATGCCCCCTTCCCCCAAAAAAAGAGGGAGGTGGGAAATAGATTGCGTTGCTACTAAACATTTTTTCAGGAGGGGAAAAAAAGTGAAAGATGGCCATTGAGGCCAGCTATTTGAGAAACAATATGATTTTGAGTTTGTTTCATAAATGTTCCTCCCTCTATCCACGACCCTGTAATGGGATTGCTTTCAGAGCAATTCATACTGAGAGCTGAGTTCGATCTAGTTCTTCTGGGCTCAAGGTCAAGGAACCATTGGCTGTCCCTCTGGGAGGGGACTACCTGTAGATCATCGTGATTGGTTTTCCCCTTCTCTCCACCCCCCTTCTCCCCTATCCTCCTGGTATCACTACTCTCATTACTGGTTCCCCTGAAGAACTCTAAAGACCCTGATCACTAGTCACCAGAACATTGTCTTTGTGGAGTATGTTATGCTAATTGACATAGGTGTCCCCCAACATTCTAGTCCTGAAACTCCAGGCTAAGCTACTGTTTCACGTGTTGAGATTTTCATAACTTTGTCTTTTGTATTTTCCAGGAATACATTTCCAGCGAAGGTAAATACCTATGTACAATAACCCTCAGTGGAACCTATGCATGTATTCATGAGTCTATGCTCATTCTTCCTCCCACACAAGTTTAGCTTGCATGGCTGTCCACACACATCGACTTGTAGGTCACCACGGTTGCAGGATTGTGTATTTAACAGTATCTGCCTCTGCTTCCTTTAATGACTCCACCCTTTTCGGTGTCTTCCCCCGCCTCCATCATTATTGTCCAACCTCCCTCTTACTGGTGGAAGCCCTGACATTGTGGCTGTTAGTTATCTCAGGTCTACAACTGACCTCACCTACCCCGACAGCTCCATTTCTAGCCCCCTAACAGACGAATCCACAAGGGGAACAATAAGACCTGTGAGCCACATACCCCTTAGAATGATCAACAGATCAAAAGGGCAGAGCTCGCTCAAGGACAAAGTTCAGAAAGGTTAGGAAAGAAGTGGGAATGGACACACCAAGAGGACGTGGTTAAATGATGATACCTCCATCAGACTGCAGTGAATGAAATGAAACAAAACGTGTGCATTTTGGTATGTCCAATTGATGACCAGCCCTGTGAATCTCCAGATAATGAAAAGGAAAAAAAACAAATTTTAAAACAGGTTGCTTCTTGTTGCTGTCAAGGTGTCCCTGACTCCTGGTGACACAGTGTGTGCGGCGCAGAACGGTTTCATGGGCTTTCAAAGCTGGGGCCTTCCAATACCTTCTCAGGTACCCCTGGGTGGGGTCCAAGTGCTAGTCATCAAGAGGTCAAATTTCTGTGTTCCTAACAAAGCTTTCTGTAGGAGCATGGGTTTAAAGTTTAAAAAGTACGTTAGGAGGCAGTATAGCAAAAGGGTTTGTCACCTAACTGTGGCCGATAACCAACCAACTGAAACCAAAGGACAGAAACCACAGCATCATTCTGCTTTCCTGGTGAATCTGCTCCTGGCCAAGGTTTGGGAGGGGACCACGGGTCCCTGCTCTGTGATGTCAACTGAGCAAGAAGATTCTCGAGTGAGAAGAATCACTGCCTAGGTAGCTGACTAACCACCTGGTTTTCGATGTGGCTTCCCTAATAGAAGCATCTTGGTTGTGCTCAGAGTCTAGTGACTAGATTTCCTGTCACCCCCCCCCAAAAAAAAAATGTCTCCCTCCCCTGAAAACAGAAGTAAAAGCTTCCATTGCTTAATACAAAAGTTTAGAAATGGCCACGTAGTTAGCTATCCCTTCTGGTGCATGGCACTTGTCAAGCAGTCAGTGAGCTGAGATCCAATACGGAGAGACAAAGATCAACCTCATATTGGAGAAAGATGTGGAGGAGGCACTTTGGGAAATAGCCGAGTGTCATGCTGCTGGGGTTAAAATACTACAAATACTGCGCTGTAGAGCTGGGTAAGCCTGGGGTGTTTACCAAGTAACTGCTCTCAGAATCAGAACTGAAAAATTGCAGGCCTGCATATGCTTAACTCATAACTACCAAGAGAATTAAATGAGATCATCTAGCAAATGTGCTTCATGGAGTTCCTGATACGTAGCAGCTTATTGTCATCGAGTCGACTGTGACTCATAACGACCCAGTAAGACAGGGTGGAATGGCCCCTGTGGGTTTCTGAGACTATAACTCTTTACAGGGGCAGAAAACCTCATCTTTTTACCTCAGAAGGGCGGGTGGTTTTCAACTGCTTACCTTGCGCTTAGCACCCAAAGCACATTCACGATGTCATCAGGAAATTGCAGAAATTCTGATTTTTAAAATGGAGATGTTGACCGGTAGGAGTTTTATTTAATATGATCTACTATTGCTTTTGCATCCCCAGCCCTTTTTTAATGACTTGCTCCCGGACCTCATAACCAAGCTCGAGAAGAAGGGCTTACATGAGGCAAGCTGAATGTGCAATTTTGCTTTCCTTAAGCTAGATGCAAAAAGAAAAGAAAAAGAAGTAATACATATACTTCTTTGACAAATGTAAGAGTAAAGTGAATTACCTTTGGAGTCTGTATCATCCAGCTCCATCATCTTTAAAGGTGTCATAAAACCCTCAGACGGCTGGCTGGGAAACTTCCTGGTATGTGAAACCTCACCACAATAAATCCCTTTTCACTTCTTAGAACATAATACTGTTATAAGTTAGTTTCACAAATTTTCTTTATCTTGTCACACAACCTCAGAAAGATTTGTATTCCTAGCTAAAAAAATATTAAAGGGGACAATTTTCACTGTACCTTTCTATAGACGCTAAGTGGTCAGATTTATTGGACGATTGGGTCGTTTGTCATTCATTACCTGGTACTCATCTATCTGTTGAAGAGCATGATGCTAGAATTCTGAAAATGTTGAAAATTCTACTGTCCCATAAATAAAAATATAAATCCATAAGGGTATGTGTTGTCATGGAAAGCATCAACTTATTTCAAAGTGGTCATTTGTCTGAATTTTTTTCCCCATAATTAATCTGGATGTGAAACAAAAATTGTACTGATTTTTTTCATTCATCAAAAGTTAACGATTAAGGCTGAGTCCCGGTGGCGTAGTGGTTGTGCGCGGCACTATGGCCCACTGGGATGGAGGTTCAATTCCAGCTCCACAGGAGCAAAGGCTGGGCCTCCTACTCCTACCACCAGAGGGCAGTGATGCCCCCCCCCAAAAAAAAAACAAAAAAAAGAAAAAAATTAACGATTAAAAAATTAACGAAAGAAAGCTATATTGTAATAGAGCTTTAATTTTTTCTGTATTTTCTTTTCTAAAAGGTACAATTATTTGCTGTTATTTTCTACTTATAGAAAATTTGTTATTTTGCATTCATCCTTAAGGAATGCAAGGTGTAAAATGTCAATTGAAAATCTTTCCTTTTATGATTGAACTTTAACTTCAAATGCCAAATATACCAAGCAATTATGTTACCCTATATTTCAAGCTGTCTAATTGGATGCATGAGGATAGTAGACCCTTTTGGGCTCCATGATTGAAGCACTCATCTGCTAGCCGATAGATCAGTGGGTTCGAAGCCACTAATTGCTCCCTTTGGAAAAAGATGTGGCCACCTGCTTCTGCAAAGCTTCATGGGATTGGAAACTCAGTTCTAAATGGTGCTACCGAGTCACTATCCTTCAGAACAAGCTCAACAGCAATAAGCTTTGCTTTCAATAATAATTCCTAGTCTGCACAGTTAATAAGGCCTTCAGCCCCAATGTCTGATAATGTCTGATGATGATGAAAATCGGGTGATGCCCTACATGGAAGTTTCCTTTTTCCTTTGCAAAATGTCATTCCAACACTTGGGAAAATAATTTTTTGTCGAGCAGGCACACAACCTTAGGTTGTAACATAGATGCGACGTAGGCTCTAAAGTTATTATTCCCTCCTCCGGCTTCACAACTTTCCTGTCAACAGGCTTTATACGCGGTCTCTTGACAAAGCAGATTAGAAACAACCCCTTTCAAACACGCAGCAAACTCACAAAATACACAAAGAGAATTTCATAAGATTCATGAATGAGCTAGATGAAGAAAATCTAATGTTCGCTGAATACCTGAGGCAGAAAACCAATGGCTGGCTGGCGCTCTGGTGACGGAATGTGATGCGCTGATGTGTCATCAGCGCGGTGAGCAGTTAAAGCCCCTCACTGCTCTGGGATAGGAAGACAGGGCTTTCTGTTCCTGAAAATAGCACCAGACCCAAAGCTCCTGGAGGCCCTTCGACTCTGTCCTATTTGGTAGCTAGGAGTTTGCATGGACTGGATGACAGTGACTATGAAAGTCAAAGAGAAGACTAACTATTATAAACATATAAGCTCTCTCCTTATTTGTGGGCCTGATACTGTGGTCGTTACACCATTTCATGTCACCTTGATAAATAAGAATGGAGAGGTGAAGTCTAGCCTCTCAGTCATGCCACAACCTGGGAACTCACTCTTCTCTGCTACACATTCCTGAGGACAGGTCACATGGAGCCATGTTGCTGGCAGCCAGAGCCCTGGAGATATTTCTACCACCACTGGATCCACAAGATTCTCCACGAATAGGCCTGTGATCTTCTTGCATTCGGCATCATTGCATTTGTTGTATGAGTCTGTATAGATTACATCGGACATTTGGGCTAATATCAAACTTACAGACTTGATCTGGACTGCACTGGGAAGTTTTCTTAATATACAATTGCTCTTTGACATAAAACTCTCCTTACACACATATAAGTGTCTTTGGATTTGTTCTTCTAGGAAACCTGTATGAACACAGATAAAATTTCAAACAAAATTCAAGTAGATTTCTTTCGGAAGTTTAATAAAATAAATTTGTTTTAAAGTATGTCCTTAAAATACATAAATGAAGATGAACATCTTGGTATATTTTGAAAAGAAAGAGTAATAGATGTGAATTGCTTACATCAGGACACTGACATATATAATATGAAAACATATATCATATTTGATTAAAATATATTTAACAAAGATATAATATGCTACATATAATTATTGAAATAAATTTGAATATACACCCAACAAATGAACAAATACAAAACAAACAAACAGTTGCTAGTAAGTGGATTTTATATATGCCCCAAACCCACAGCTATCTCATCTATCCAAACTCAGAGCAACTTTCCATTGTCCTTCTGAGACTGTGGCTCTCTATGGGAACAGAGAGCCTTGGCTCTCTCCCAGGGAGCAACTTGTGGATTTGAATCACCGACCTTGGGATTATGGTTCAGTGTTTACCAGACGGCATCATGATTCCATGAATAATCCACCCACAGGAGCCTATATTTTGTAGGAGATGCAATGGAGTAGTTTATAAGTTAGTATATATAACCATTTAATATCCTCTTCCTTTAAATGTTTTAAGTTGCTTTTATTTTCTTAAGTACTGTACTTGTTCATTCTATTTAAAAACTCATTCTATTTTGGATGTTTTTGATAGTAAAATATATAAGAATTCAACCTGTGGAATTCAGTGACATTGATAATATTCTTTGAGCTGTACAACCATTTTCACTCTCCTGAATTAATCCTTCACATGAACATGAACTCACTATTCTATGAGTTTCCCATTTTTCCTTTTGTATTGCTATTGTTAATTTAATCCATATAGATATCCCTTGTACATAGCTCATAAAAATTTTAAAATAACAATTCCAAATCTCAATTTTCCATGAATAGAGCTAATCTCAAATTAAATCTATCCTAAAGCTAATAAATGCAATGCAATTTTACAGATAGTTGATTTAAGAAAGGGTACAGTCTTCGCCTGTACAAATCACTAGGACTATGTACATAGAGTCCCAAGGACCTCTATAAAGTCATTATTAAAGCTTCCCTAAGTAGAATGAGCAAATGAGCACACTGTTCTGTTCCACAAAATTTTGGCAAAATGGGCTACTCATTTTGTAATGTATAACAACTTCTACAGGGGAATTTGAATCAGAAAGATTCATTGTAATTACTATGACCTTTAAACTCTGCTGAATTTCCTAAGACCTGCTTGTGTGTGCAGGTGCACATGGGGTGATTAGAATATGCAAATTGCATTAGACTAGGCTTTCTAAAGAAGCAAATGTAGTGATTCTTGCATATGTGCATAGAAAAACATTCATTTCAAGAAATGACTCACACAGTTGGGGAAGGAGGATCAGTTTAGCCTGATTCGAGTCCAGGAGTCAGAGACACGCGAGCAGCTTCTAGTAACTCCAGTTGTTGCAGACAGCGATGAACAGGAAGCAGGGTGATGACGCAGAAGACTACAGGTGGATTGGGACTGAGCTAAGTGAATCCAAGGCCAGCAATCTGCTGGTGGTTCCTAGACTGGACACACGATATAACAGGAGACTGATGACTAGATACATGTTCCAAATCCAGCAGAAGCGAGCTTGTGTCTGCACACCGCCAGCCTCTCGTCTAGTGTATGTTTGGTGAATAAGTACTCTAGTATAAAGTAGGCCACACTCCAAATTGAAGCATAACTTCAATACGTCCTTTGTCAGTTATATCAATAATGTGACCAGATTAATAGCTTGGCTGCTTCATAGAAGATCCCATCATAGAACTGACCTCCCTGTGTTTCTTCAAGTCATTGGAGAATCCTGGCACACTCAAAGGAATGTAAGACCTACTGCATGTGTATTGAAAGAAAGCAATCATGATGATTCAACTCTTGCTTGACTGCTAACTAAAAAGTCTGGCTTGAGAATCCACTAGCTGGGCTTCATGTGAAAAAAGATCTGGAGCTTTCCTTCCATAAAGATTACAGCCTCGGAAAACCCTATGAAGAAGTTCTATTCTGTCCTCCAGGATGACTGTGGGGCGGAATTGACTCAAGGGCCCATAACAGCACCAACATAAAATTAGCTATATGCGCATCTTTCTTTATTTTCACATGTGTGATATTTGATACAGATTTCTTGACAAACATCTCAGGTAAAAATCCAGTAAAAGTTGACTATGTATTAAACTATATTTCAAAACTAGAGAATCCTCTTTGGGGGTCCAAGCAAGCCTTAAAAGAGCTTAGGGACACAGCCAATATTTCATTAACTGGTCACACTGGCAGTCTCCAAGCACACCCAAAGTGCTTAATGTACTCCTGGGGAGAAATTTATGCACAAGCAATATCTAGCTCCTTTTGTGGGGCTGCTCTTTCCTACCTTTTAAGTCAAATTTATTATTTAGTGGAAACTCAGCTTTCATAACACTACATTAAGAACATCGAAACTTACAAAAACAAGACAATTTTTACATGTGATACATACCCCTAAATGAAGAAAATAGAGACTATGTTTTCATTAATCCATCATTCACGCTTTCCACCATCATCTCTGAAATCTAATAAAGTACAACTAGATATGGCTAGAGGGATAAATACAATTCACTCCTTTGAGCTCATTATGCTTAAAGACTAGTAATGAACACCTTGCCAATGCTAACAAGAGTCTTTAGTTGGGACAACAGAACAGAGAATGGATACCTTCAGGGGTGGGAACAGGTGAAAAGAGCACTAGAAAGTTGATGAAAGAATTGTGTCAATAAGAGCAGATTCTCCCACTGACAGTGGGTGGATGGCAGTAAAGAAATCTTAACAGTGGGTGTTCAGCCGTGGCACATGGTTAGAGTTTAGCATGCCTATCTCCCTAATGGACCCCTGGTGAAGTCATGGTTATGAGTTGGGTTCCTAAGTGCAGGATTAGCCGCTTGATACTACCAGCCGCTCCACGGAAGAAAGATGGGGTTTCCTGCTCCCCTGCGAATTCGTCTCTGAAACTCACAGAAACAGTTCTACCCTGCCCATAGGGGTTGCTTGCGTTGGCGCCAAGGCGATGGCCATGAGTTGGGTTTTGGGATCTCCCCAATAGGCTCACCTCATACCATTGTGGGAAGGAGATTAGATAGGTAGGAAGTAGAGCAGAGTTGTGTGGTTGTGCTGGTGATTGGCATCATGAGGCAACCCAACAGCTTCGGGTCTGTGCTTGTGAAACCATGGGGGGTTTTAACAGATGTTGGAGAAAGCCACAAGTTATTTGCTGGCTTATGAAGATCTCTAACATAAGGAAAGGTCTCTAACCTAAGGAAAGATCTCCGCAAACGCACATTGCTGTGTGAGTGAGGTTTCTTAACCACAGATAACAAGATGTAAACCGGGCAGTTAAATTTAGATCATATTGTGCCGATGGTGAAAACCCTATGATGCTCTCATGACCTGTCGAGGTCGGAGCTAACGTCCATACAATGATTTATGAGGTGGTTTCTAACCTAGGCTCTCACACCTGTGCTTGTTCCACTACCACGCCTCTGCCTTTGCCGGCCTCAGTCACACCTACCTCACACGGTTTCTAGATCCTGTGAGACATATTTCTGCCTTAAAGATGTCACAGTTACCCACTCTTCTGGCCAGTATTCACCCAGGCAACACTCTAGCCCCTTCAAGGCTCTTTTCAAATCTAATCATCTCTATGATGACAACCTTCACCATCTTATTGAAAATTGCAACCTTCACCACTCCTCTGGCACACTCTTGTATTTCCCTAGCACTTACCCTCTCCTCACACAGGATCTCTTTGACTCACTCCTTCTACATGTTACTTATGGTGTATCTGTTCTCACCTACTACAATATAAGCACCTTCAGGATCAGGGTCTTCATCTAGTTTGTCTGCCAATGTATTTCAAGAGTACAAAGTGTCCAGATGTCGTAAACATTTTATTCAGTCTCCTGAAGACCTGGAAAATATGGCATGAGGGCTGAGCCCCGGTGGCGTAGTGGTTGTGCGCGGGACAGCGGCCCACTGGGACGGAGGTTCAATTCCAGCAGTGGGGCTGGGCCTCCTACTCCCACCACCAGAGAGCAGCGATGCCCGCCCACCCCCCCCCCCCAAAAAAAATATGGCATGACTTGACTTGAACAAGGATAGAGGAGACATGGAGAATACAGAAATGCAAAGTCAATCTTAACTGGACCCCCCTGGATTGAAAATCTTCATCATCAAGCTTCCAAGTTTACACTGTCTCCTTCCATAGAACACGCATCCCATCATTTACTCACTTCTCAAGAGATTTTACCTGTTTGGCAAAATATTGTCTGGGGAATCCCAAGATCAAGGGACTCTGGAAAAGGTAATTTTGATTTTGCAGAATCTATGGAATTAAAGAAAGGAGCTCTGGTGGCACTATGGATTAGGGATTAAGCTACTAACCACAAGGTGGGCAGTTCAAGCCCATGAGCTGCTATATAGAAGAAAGATGAGGTGCTCTTGTCACTGTGAGTCAGAACTGCCTCAGTGGCAGTAGATTGTTAATAGACTAAAAACTCAAGATAGAGGGGAGTTGGAAAGGGTAATGAGTGAGTCCATTTGTTGTGTCTTCTGCCAGAAGACTCAAAATCATTCACTCAGCTAAGTTCTTTCTTTATGTGCCTCCAAGCTGCTTATTCTGCCAGGTGTCTTGTGTATATTTTCTCATCTAATCTTTACAACCACCATGTGCAGTATTGACGCATGAGTGTAAGCATTTTAAAAAATAAGAATCTGGAGTTGAACAACACCCAGTAATTTTTCCAAGTGCAGATGGCTTAAGATGGCAACAGAAAAAAATCAGGATTTGATCAGCAAGAATTTCCTTTCAAGACCCAGACAGATGGTGCACATGACTACACCTCTGCGTCAGTTTCCTCATTTGTAACAGGCTAGGGAATATTGCCTGGTTTAAAATCAGGAAAGACGTGGATAAGGGTTGCATCCCTTCATAATCTGCATGCTGAACAAATAATTAGAGAAGCTTGATTATGTGAAGAAGAATGTGGCATCTGGATTGGCTATTAATGACTGTGATATGTAGAAAATACAATGTTGCTTGCCGAAAGCGAGGAGACGTGAAGCGCTACTTGCTACTGAGGATCAAGGACTGCAACCTTCAATGAGGCTATAACTCATTGTAAAGAATCTGCACAACTGGACCAATAGGCAAACTTCACAACAGATAAAGACTGAAGTCATCATGATTTTGTCTTGCTTGGATCCACCATCAATGATCATGCATACAGCAGTGAAGAGATCAAAAGACACATGGCATTAGATAAAGCTGCTGAACAGGATCTCTTTAGAATTTTGGAAGCAGGGAGGTCAGTTTGAGAACCACTGCGTGCCTGAACCAAGCCGTGATGTCTCCAATCACCTCATATGCATGTGAAAGGTGTACATTACAGAAGAAAGATGGAAGGGTAATCAGTGTATGTCAGATGAAGACAGGACTTTTCCACAACTATTATACTCCAAATATTTGGCCAACTGTTTACCAGCATTTATTATGGAAGTTAGCTATACCCCCTGTAGTTCCCAGTTGCTTAAGGCTTTTGTGTGTCTCACTACAGAGCTAACTCCCCTGCTGTTAGGATGATGGTTCCCTTCCTTTGAGGCCTGTGGGCAGATTCACCATGCTGATATTAACGATCTCTAGCCTAACCTGTTTAGCCACTTCCAGGAGTCTGGGGTCTTGTCTCTCCACATGGGACCCTGAGAGCCCCCTTTTCCTATAATGTGTGCACATGGCACAATGCCTTCCTGTAACTGGGGGCCTGGCTTAGATCCAGAGGGTATATAGGGATGGGAACGTAAGGTAGAGGCTCTCTTTCTCAGCCTGCCTCTCCCACGCCTGCTTCATACTAGCCTACCTCTATCCAGGCTGCCCCACATGGACATCTACTGGAGCTGAGGTGAGCATGTATTATGAAAGGATATATATGTAACTTGTAATGCTCTTTTCTCTCTCTCATAATCTCTATATTGGTGTTATAATAAATAATAAAAATAAAATAATAATTATCGCCTGTTGAACCCTTACTGTGAGTATATCAGAGGCCTGATCACCCCCGATAATTGCATTTGAATTGTACTTCTGGCAAAGAATATTGAAAGCACCATGAACTTCCTAAAGGACAAAACAAATCTGTCTTGGAAGAAGTATGGCAGGTGCTTCTTAGATACAAAGATGACAATATTTCCTCTTACATCATTTGGACATGTTGTCAGTAGAAACCAGTTTCCTGGAGAAGGCCATAACTCTTGGTTGGACAGAGACCATCAACAAAATGGATCAATACAGTGGATGTAATAATGGGCTGAATCAGAGGAAAGATTGTGAAGGTCGGTCAGTCAGTATTAACTTATGTTGTGCACCAGATTATTATGCATTAGAACTGGCTTGTTGGAACCTGTCATCATAGCAACAATCTTGAAAGATTTTCTCAAAGGACAAAGGATGCTCATGTGAACTCATATTGGGAGTGTAAAGAAAATTCAGCACTTCATTAGTGAAAAAATATCAAGAAGATATATATTTTTTTCATCATGCCAATGCATCTTTGAGGGTAGCAAAAGTTGTCCCATGATAATTTCACTGGAAAACCATGCCCCAACCCCCCACAGCATTGCTCTTGCCCCCATTTTCAGTTCCACAATTTCAAAGAATATTTTAAAAGAAAACAATTTTAATTCCTTGAAGATGCCCAAGCTGCTCTTTTTACACGGTGTAAATTGGAGAATACAGAATTATTGGGATGGGTTAGGGAGATGGAAAAACCACTTTCAGAGATGTAGCGATCTAGAAAATGGAAATGTCAAGAAAAAATAGACTCACTTCTTAATATCTTGTTTAATGAAATTTTCTATGATCCCATAGCAATATTTTTGACTCACTCTTATGTTTAACATATGGAAATATTTAAGAAAGTTCCTGGTTTAAGAAAGAAATTAGGATCATATTGCCAAACACAAACCTTGGATTGCTCAGGTTAGTCATAAGGCATTTACAAAAAGACCCAAAATCAAATGATTAATGAAGCATTGCATAGCACAGCTTGTGGGGCAGCACTATAATAATGATCAGAAAGTTACACAATTTAGTCTAAATGCACAAGAGAGCCTAACAAGTAGGCTAATTTTTAAAGTGCCAGGAAAATGAATCAGTGTCAGTGGAAGTTCAAATGAAAAGGATGAACTAATACAGAGAAGAATCTTTACAATAGAGAAAAATCATTGCAACAATGTCAGCAATGGCCACTGTCCAAGCAGAGATGGTAGAAAATCCAAACCCCAAGTCTTGGGGGAGGTTATTCCTCATGAGACATCTTATAAACAGATGAGGAAGAGAAAGAGAGAGGAATATGAAAGAGAGAAAAAGAAATCATAGAAAAGGAAAGGAGGGTGAGAAACAGAAATGTGCAATCATGTAAGAATATTTAACAAGACAAACAAAGCAATTTCTTTTCTCGGGGGATGTGTGTTGGGGGAATCACTGCCCTCTGGTGGTTGTGGGAGCTACCCAGCCTTGCTCCCAGAGAGCTTCTGCTGGATTTGAACCTCCAAACCAATGGACCACAGTCCCGCACTCAACCACTATGCCACTGGGGCTCAGCCCAAAGCAAAACAATGTCAACCTCAGGAAAAACCCTAATGGAATTGAGCTAAAGAACAAAACCTCAAATGAGACTCAATGGATGAAGGCAATGCATTTGCTTACATTCACAATCTATTTTTTCACTTTAAAAATCCCAGGAAACTAGAAATGAAGAGAATGCGAATTCACTCAACTGATATTTATTGATTGCTTACTGTATTCCAGACATTCTTTGTTATTTGATTTTTTGTTTTGAATTGGGTGAAGGCTTGTAGAATGAATCATTAGTTCTATAGTCAACCATTTGCACGTATTTTATCTATTTCACTTCCTTCAATGTCACATCACTTATCCCACTTCCTTCCTCTGTTTCCCATTTTCATTCTTCCTTCTTCCTAACCCTTCTGAACATTGTCCTGAGGTAAATGCTTCCCTTTAAATCTCCAATGGTTGATTACCCTACGGTATGTGTATTCATGAGAGTATTTGCTTAAAGACCTGAATTGTTTAGCTGAAAATTGAGCTATGAAAGTAGATTAAGTTCCTGTCCAGAAGGATGACTAAAAACTACAGTCTCCAGGAGTGCAGTAGTCTCTGTCTGTCCAATAAACTTGGACTTTTTCCTGGTTTTAAGTTCTGTGTCATATTTTCTCCCATTCATCCAGGACCTTCTAATGTGATCTCTTTCAGAACAGTGTGCAGTGATAGTCGGGTACCATCAAGTTCTTTTGGTCTCAGAATGGAGAAGACTAATATTTATGCAGTCTATCAGTCTATTGAACTACTTCATGACAAGTGTCTTCAAATCACTCTTCTTTTCAACAGATATGGAGAAACAAATAGTTGCATCTCAGGTGGCTGCTCGTGGACTTTGGGGAGTATGTTTTGCCAATCAACTTTGATGGCCCCCAAGATTTCAATCCATGAGACCAGAGGCCCAGAAACTCTTTTTCAAGGTGGTTTCAATGTCTAATAAGTTTTCATAGTTTTTCCCCTTTTATACTCAGTCTCATTCATGGATATATTTTCAACAAAGATAACTATATATGTAAAAATAGTCCCTGTACAAATGTATGCAAAAACTCATTTAGCCTGATGGTCTATTAATGTACCTCCTTGTAGAGCATTATGTTTTGCACAATTGTATATGCCACAGTATTTGCCTATTGTCTCTAACTCTTCCAATGTCTTTCCCTGCCTTTGTTATTATTATATTTTTGCCAATATCCCACTTATTTTATATTGCCTTTTTCTTCTCCAAATGAACAGGTGTCTATTCTCTAGCCAAGGACTTCCCTTCCCTTCCTCGGGCAATATTTTGGCAAAGAAATATAGCTTCAAATATAATATACTTTATTTTTATGTCATGTTAGTGCTCATGAAGAGGCAGATATTCCTTTATAGGGAATATGGTGTATGCATTTATAGCCTTTTTATAAACAGTTTTTGAATTTGCAAATTATGTAATTTATGCCTCATCATTTCTACACATAATACTTCCATCCTCTCTCGTTTTTTTCTTATTATGGCTATCAGCAAATAATTACCTTTTATATTGGATATTATCTTAGAGAGTTCAAATCAAACTGAGAAAACTGGGAAAGCTAAAGGAATGGGATTTGTGTGCGGACATATAGGTTTTATTTTCAATTTGACCTTCTCTGCCTTTCAAGAAGGACACACAAGACATTGCTAGACAGGTTCTTCATATTTCCTTGGTTCAGAAGTGGCTGAAATGTAAATTTTTTGCAGGTGCTAAATAAAATTAAGATGAAGCTAAACAGATGGTAACACCTCCCTCTTCTCATCTCAGTCAGCCTGATTAAAATGGTCATTCTTCCAAAACTTGTGTATCTTATGCAAATGCATCAAATATTTCCACAAACCATATGTCCAATATCCTAACTTAAGCATGAGTAGATTTATGCAAAAAACTAGCCTTGGCATCCACTCTAATAATTTGCTTTTGGAGTTTCTCAAAAGAATTCTGGTGGAGTCTTTTGTTTGACATGCACCTATAATATGTTGAAACTTCTACACAAATTCAGAAAAAATATTTAGTCAGTGGCATATTTTTTCCCAAGGAACAATCTGTATTCCCCAATTAGCTAACTATGGACTTAAAAAATTAAATGTCTATGTCATTATATAACAAAAGCATTTTAGCCTTCAGAAAAAAAATCTCACATCTTTATGAAGATTGCAAAAATACTTTAATGAATGGTCACACAGTAAGCATTTACTCTCTATATAGAAGAATTGAAAACATTAGAAAATTTCAGATCAGAAACATTGTTGATTTGACTGAACTTAGAACTATGAAAACCTTTTAAGATATTGATTAAAGTGTTCTCCTACACTTTAAAAACATCTTAAGAGAGATTTATGCTTTATAGGGAGCCTTGATTATCACATTAATTGCGACTTCTAACTTCTCTCTTAATTGGACTAAAATTAAATTATCCCTTGAGCCTGAGGCACAGATATATTGTTTCGTTATTCACACAACGCACAGGTCACCAGTGCTGCCCACTCCCGGACTTCCTGCACTCATCACTTAGAGAAAATTACAAATGTGTATCTACATCAAAACCAGGTATTATTCCTCCTTGGTTGATTTTAAAAACAAATCCACATTTAGTCACATGCTTCATTTGAAATGTTTTGGAGAAGACACTACTAGCAGGTCAGAGAGATAAAGCGATCGCCACCATTGCTAGTGAATGAAGTAGTTAAAAGATTAGTGTTCCTATGGTTGTTTTTGGAGGGCCTTGATGACAAACAAATACATTTCCACTACTAAGCTTAAGGTTGGTGGTCCAGTTCACAAGTGGTTTCTTGGAAGACAGGCCTTGGTGATCTACTTCCAAGATCAGTAAAAACCCTTTGCAGCCCAGCTCTTTTCTGAAACACCCAGGGTCACCAGGAGTCCAAATCAACTTGAGAACCACTTAAGATCAGTTTTAGGTAGGTACACAAATACTAAGATTTGACATCTTCCAAATAACAAGGAAGTAGACTACAGAAAATCCATGCTTTCAATGTCTCGCTTTTCATTTGTATTTTCCCAGCTCTAATTGAGGTTCTGCAATGTAATGTCAATCAAATAGCTTGTCATAGTGAAAACAATCCTTGTGATATTAATATTTCTGTTCATTTAATTATATCATTGTCTGACTCCAATACCAAAATGAAGCTCCTGGAGTTACTTCTGATTCATAAATTGTACTCTGTTTCTCCTCCTGGGACTGACTCTGATGGCGCACAGTTCACACCCATCACAATCATGTTAACTGATGAGTTCATTGAAATTAACATCTGTATCTGCAGATACTGAGACTTTAAGTCTCAATATTTCAAATCACGGGGTCATATGGTTAAACCATCAAGCCAATGTCCCTTAATATGTTTCACAAGGAGAAGAGATCCGGCAATTTAAGTCATTGCCCTGATGCTGCTCTTAAGACGTACACAACTGGTTAGCTGGCTAGGAAATATAGACTAGAATAGACGCGACTTCAAAACATCCTCAGTCACACTGTGCATTGAACGAAGGGATCGTCTTGAGGTACAGTAAGCAAGGCAGGGTTTCAGGAACTGACATCCTTAGATAGGATGAGACTGACTGTGACTAAAGCAGCAGAAATTGTCTGAATTTTAAAAACTGATAGCGAAGCTTTTGTTCCTCAAACCAAACCAAATTCACAGCTCCTGAGCTGATTCTGACTCACGGCAACCCGATTCTTTCTGCCCAGTTAGCCTACGTATGTAAACACTGCTGAAATGTAGCTGGTATCACAGCAGCACACGTGTTTCCTCTGACAGACTAGGGGTTGCTGCACATAAGGTGTGTGAGCTGGAAATTACACGTGGGTCTCCCACATGTAGAACACAGCTTCTAACACAGACCCACTGCTGCCTTGTAGCACGCTGCTGATTTTATCCTCCAATGACTTTCGTTGGACTCATCAAGCATCTGTTCTCATGCATTCATTTTCATGTCAATTTATGTCATTCATGCTTGACCTAGTTGAGATTCATGTACTAGTCTTTCCTTGCCTGGAGATCAAAGTGTCTCGCCTTAACACCGAAACCATCTGCACAAGCAACTTACTGATAGATGAATTAGGTAAATTATGAATGTGAAACTGTCTCAGACTTGCTTCTAGCTGGAAGATGACATTTTCTTACACTGCCCCAGCAGTGGCCTCAATAATCCCAACAATTCTCTCAGGATGGCCCATAACTCTGCCATTTGATGTATCCAATTCGATGTACCCAAATTTTACTGTCATCAGGATAGAGAAGGTACTTGACTCTCCACATCAGATTCAACTCTGAACCTAGATACAGCATTGGCCTCTTTGGCCCAAGGAAGTCTTCTAATCTATCTCAACTTTTAGTTTCACAAGAGATATGAATCAGTATTTTTGTTGGGGTTTGGGCTAACCAGTCTAAACCCATAATGTAACTGTGCAGCTGAAGTGAATTATTTAGGAGCCACTGGATATGCAGAAGCAAAACTAAGCCGAAAAAAAAAGATGTCCCTTTAAACTACTCAAATAAATAAGTGCCTAGCTTGTGGAACTTCCTCTGGTTCTAGTAATATAGCCAACTGTTTCATTCTGGCTCAGTCCTTGCTGGCAATTTACTTTTCTACCTCAGAGAGGCTGAATCGGAATCTACAGTTTAAAATGTATACATATATGTGTGTATATATATACACATATATATGTGTATATATAATTATAATATAATTATAATTCAACTGCTCTTCCAGAACCTTATGTGACTCACAAACAGAATGTGAACTCAGAGCGGTAGCCTATGCCATTTCATAGGCCCTCCTTGGCAACCTTGTGGTAACATGATTCACATATTTGGCAAGATAGTAACTTGTGATGATAAAGTGGTATTAATAATGTCTATCAATTTTTCATATCTTATGACTGACTGAAGTAAACAATTTCTTATCACACCCTAGAATGCACAACACAATGGCAGATTACTGTGCAATAAATAAATACCATTCAAAATAGTCTGCTGCTGGGCTGGAAAGAAAATTTCACATCTATAACTATAATTGGAAGTCAGCTTCAACCAGCACATTTGGCTACAAAGAATAATTCTCTTATAATTATGCTTATTACCCTGGGATAATTACATGGGATTTTCAACCTTTTATTTTAAAAACTAGGAATAGAAAATTGATTTTGGAGAATACTAATCACTTTAATAATTATTATTTAAAATTTTTGTTTTTTAGGCTTGAAACTCACTACTGAAGTATATCAAAAAGATATTATTCTTAAAAAGAGAATGGAATTATTTAGAATTATAATATGATTCAGGACCTATATAGATAGTTGTTAATAATAACAAAAATAACATTTGTATCAAAGTGGATACGTTTAAAGAACACAAAGCTCATTGCCAGCAAGTCTATCCTGACTCATGGTGGCCCCACAGGTCAGAGTAGAATTGATCCTGTGGATTTCTGAGAGTATAATTCTATACAGGTGTGAGAAAGTCTCATCTGGCTGGCGGTTTTAAAATGCTGACTTTGTGGGGAGTAGCCCAATGGAAACTCACTATGTAATACACCCTCCCTCCAAAAAAAAACCCCCAAACATAACAAAACAAACTCACTGTCATTGAGTTGATGCTAATTCACAGCGATCCTGTAAGACAGAGCAGATCTGTCCTTCTGAATTTCAGGGAACTGTAACTCTTTATGGGAGGAGAAAACCCCATTTTTCTCCCATGGAGCAGGTCGTGGTTTTGAACTGCTGGTCTTGGAGTTAGCTAGCAGCCCAATGTGTACCCACTGTACCAGAGTTCTTCAATTCAGTACAGTTCTCCTATTCCCAGGTCTCAGACTGTTTCAGAATGTCAAGCTGTGTGTATCTTGGAGACATAAAAGTGGGAGTGCCTAGCAGACTCCAAAAAACAAGTGGTTTTGGAAATCAGGACAGAGTTTGGCTGATGGATACAGTTTTGGCACTTTTTCAAGTAACTTCCCAACTGGTCGATCTGAAAGATATATCTCATTGATTGCACGGTGTCTTTTAAAAAAAATTTATTTTAGTAAATCATTTTATTCTCCAATAAATGCTTTCTGCTCTTATTCCAATCCATGCATCACTTGTATCAATGGTGGACAGTGTTTTTATACTTTGTTTTGGTTTGTTTGTTTTTCCGGAATCTCTCAGAGATCCTAGAAAACCAAGGGAATACCTCTGAGATATTCGAAAGCAGCAGTTGCCATAGAGGCAGCATCAACTCAAGAAAACTTCAACTTGGGTGACACCATGTATGTCACAGTAGAACTGTGCTTTATGAGGCTCTAAAAGCTGATGTACTTAGAAGGACTGCACCAGATATACTAAGACTCTTTTTTGGGGGGGGGGGGCATCACTGCTCTCCAGCGGTGGGAGTAGGAGGCCCAGCCCCACTGCTGGAATTGAACCTCGGTCCCAGTGGGCCGCAGTCCCGCGCACAACCACTATGCCACTGGGGCTCAGCCCACTAAGACTCTTCTGAATGAATTTGAACCTTCAATTCTTTTAGTTACTGGCTAAGCATGCTAGTCATTTGTTTTCTAACCATAAACTATATAGATACCCTAACCCCTCCTATTAGTGGTGGATATCTTCAGCAGCCACTCTGCTCCACAACTCCTTTTTATTGATAATAAGACAAGAAGCTTTGGAAGCAGGGCAGGCTGCACACATTGTGCTGCATTCTGAATCCAACAGTCACAACTCCAGGAAGAGCAGGCTTTTTATTTCTTTTCTTTTTTTTTTGGGGGGGGGGGCGGGGCATCACTACTCTCCGGTGGTGGGAGTAGGAGGCCCAGCCCCACTGCTGGAATTGAACCTCCGTCCCAGTGGGCTGCAGTCCCGCGCACAACCACTACGCCACCGGGGCTCAGCCCCAGGCTTTTTATTTCTATAAAAAATTGCCCTGCTCAGAAACCCAGAGGGACAGACCCTCTTGGGTCACTGTGAGTCAGAATTGACTCGATGACAGTAAGAGGGCTGAAGGGAAATTAAAAAAGGGAAAGGCTCTCATGGAAGCAGGAAATTGGACTAGATTACAAAGCTCTTTATCACAGGGACAAGTTATTGATCTGAAGAAAAATATAATGTGATTTGCAAATGAACAGTGTAAAGGAGTATCATTTGTTTGAAGAAAAACCGGTTAAGTGGAGTTGAAAAGTAGGAGGTATATTAAGAAAGGACACAAAAGAGGAATGATTGGTCAGAACCATTAGGCAAGAGGCGTTGGAGAAATTAGGATGACTGTAATGCTGTAAAACAGCACTGTGGGCGAGGAAATAATGTGCTGTGGTTTCTTAATTTCTTCCTATTCTGCTTCCCGATATCAGTGCCAGGCCTCCTGTAGTCACTGCAGATTCACGGCAACTACCCGCCTGTCTGAGTGGAGCTCTGTTCCAGAGGGTTTTGAATGGCTGACTTTTTTTAGAAGTAAGTTAGTTAGACCTTTCAAGGTGATGCAGCATACATGAACCTCTACTCTTTAGATTAACATCCAAGGGCATTAAGTATTTTCATTACCCATGGACTCTAATAATCTCATTCAAATTGTGGGAAATTTGAAATTTAATTGGAATAATAAGAAAAAAATTCTACAAGAGTAAATATCAGTCACTGGTCCTTCCTTAGAATTACTTTAGACAATGAAATCTATGAATTTTAGAGATGAAAAATTATTTTTGTCCAACTCTCTTAGGAAGAGGTCAGAAAACTGCCTTGGTCCTTCTTGGTTCTAGGTATCTTGTTCTCTAAACCTTAGTTCAGACTTTCACCTCATCAGTCTCTTTAAGCATGGGGGAATATGAAAAAATGTTAAAAATGTACGCTTTTTTCATAATATGACTCTTAACCCATTTTTCTTTCACTTTTTCTTTCTTTCTTTCTTTCTTTTTTTTTTACGCATCACTGCCCTCAGGTGGTGGGAGTAGGAGGCCTAACCTTGCTCCTGGGAGCCCATCCCAGTGGGCTGCAGTCCCGCGTACAACCACTACGCCACCAGGGCACAGCCCCTAACTTTTTCTCAGTACAATAATATATATTAATTTTTACACTACATTTAATCTGACTCTCAAATGTGCATCTCAGACTTGTGTTACATCTCATCCCAAATGATCTTCCTGAAATTACATTCAAAGTCTTGGAAATAACATCGAATATCCCTAGTGCATTAGTTTCCCAGGGCTACTGTAATAAAGGTTGGCAATTTTAATCTAGTAGCAGTCTGTGAGAGAAAGACCTGGTGGTGTCCTTCCTAAAGATAACAGGCTAGGGAACCATGTGGGGCAGTTCAAGTATGTCAAGTATGTCAAGTATGTGTTGAAATCAACTCATTAGCACCCAACAACCATAGGCACACAGATATAACCAAGGTTTGGGACTGGTTCATTTCTGCTTAACCCCTGCTGAGAATCTGCACTTCTGTGAGTCAGAATTGACTTCATGGCAGTTGGGTTGGGTTTGGTATGTGAGATAGAATCTCTATTTTAACAATGCATACAAATGAACCAACTGTAGATGTGGAAATCTGGTTAAGCTGTAGATTATAATTCAGGATATTTGGAGTAGAAATGCAAATTCTCAGGAGGGATTGACTCAGAATGAATTAATTTAGGATCAAAGACTTTGACTCAACTCCCCTGGATCTATAACACTGTTTCCTTTTAATATTTTCTTAAAAGAGAAATGACACTAGACCACAAGTACCTGAAAATCAATAGAATGATTCTACCTAGAATATAAACTGGTACCACCACTCTAGGATCAAATGTCTAATGACTCAGAAATTCAACATGAAACCAGAAAAGTTCATTTTTAAAAATATTTTGGATTATAGATGTTTTTGAAATTATTCAAATATTTTAAAATTTGAAATATTGCAGCAGTATTTCCAAAATGTGCCAGTGAACTTGTTTATCACTGAAAACTTATTAAGTAAAGTTGGAATTGACTCGATGACAGTGAGTGAATTGAATGCTTCTATAGGAGCCCTGATGGCCTAGTGCAGTGATTCTCAACCTGTGGCTCACGACCCCTTTGGGGGTCAAGTGGCCCTTTCACAGGGGTTGCGCCATTCATAGCAGTAACAAAGTTACAGTTTTCAAGTAACAACAAAAATAATTTTATGGCTGAGTGGGTCACCACAACAGGGGACACTGTATTAAAGTGTCGTGGCATTAGGAAGGTTAAGAACCACTGGCCTAGTGGGTTACATGGCAAGCTGCTAACCATAATGTCAGAGGTTTGAGCCCAGCAGTCACTCCATGGGAGAAAGATGAGGTTTTCCATTCCTGTAAAGATGTGTAGACTCCGAAACACCAGAGTCACTTCCATTCTGTCCCACAGAATCATAATGAGTTTGAATCAATTTAATGGTTGTCAGAGCTTTTTTTGAGTGCTTTTATCTGATGGAATAAAAATCATAATTGAAAACCAAATAAAACAAGAAATTAAATTATTTAGTATGTTCAAAATATGATAAACAAAATATAATCTATAAATATATGTACATTACTCTATAAATAATTTTAAAATATCTATAGAGAAAATGCTAATTACATAGAAAGAAACCATAGCCTATAATGAATATTTCTGGGTCATAGTGACAGAGGGTAAGTGTCAAAAGACAGCCTGCTGTTAAACACAATACTGGAAACATAACATAATTTAATATTTAATTATTGGAAATCCAAAAATTAAAAGAATATGATTGCCCACTCCCTATGAGTGAAAATTCATTTTCATTTCAATTAGAAGAGCTGATTATCTAACTTAAGAAGGCAGTAGGCAGGGCCATTAAGATAGTAACCAGTCACAAAGCATCTCACATTTAGATGAGCTATAGAGCATGGTGTTCCAGGGGATGGTGATCTGATAACCTCTGGAGAAAAAGATAGATAATTGTTTCCTGTGATCATTGCAAGACCTGCTTTTTGGTTATATAGTTTGAAGTAAATACCTTGTTTGATTTTCAAGACAGTTTGAAGGTAGCAAACATCAATTTCATTGTTTCATTTTTTTTCTTGCACTTGCAAAAGTTTCCCCAATCAACCTCGTTTTTGTCTTGGAATACTAGGGTCTTATGGGCATGAGTCAAACTTTGATGAAGGGGATTAGAAAGACCCAGAATCAATTCTGTGTGCTTTTCTATTCTATGATCATGTACACATCCCAATAATGACTTCTTTCCTACTTCCACAGTCCCACCTGTGACTATAATGTATTTACAGATTGATAATTTTTGGCAATTTCCTTTGTTTCCCATGTTCTATATATGTAGTTGTTATGGCCTCATGCTGAAGGTTTCTCTTATCTGAATAATTCCTTTTGTCTCTGTCTTGCTTATGATTTAACATTTTTTTTGGGGGGGGGGCATCACTGCTCTCTGGTGGTGAGAGTAGGAGGCCCAGCCCCACTGCTGGAATTGAACCTCCGTTTCAGTGGGTCGCAGTCCTGCACACAACCACTATGTCACCGGGGCTCAGTCCTTGCTTATGATTTAACATAGGACATTTTTAAAATGTCTACGAATGTGGGGGCTGTATAACCTTAAAATACATTTACATATTTAGTTGACTTTGGACTTACCTTCTTCTCTGGGCATTAGTTATTTCATTCTTTTTCTCGTTCACCTTTATCCTATTTTCTCTCCTATGTTTCTCTTTCCTTACTTCTTGATGTTTTCATTTAAATTGTCTTCAGATTGTTCCTTGGAGCATCCTAAATATTCGTGACAATCAATTGCAATTGATGTGACTATATCTGACCTCGTCTGGCTTCCCCAGAGTCATGAGACAGGGGTCTGATAGGTCTCCAGGTTCCATCCTTCATTACCTATTTTGACACTAACTCTTCTTCCCAAGTCACTCCACATAGATGTGGGACTTGGTAAATGTTTTTTGCAATGGCCACAGAGAGCTCACAAAAAACACTCATGGTTACGGGGATTTATTAGGAAAGCTAACAGATTACCACAAGCCAGAATTGGCCATTAATAAGGTTACACTTATTGGTCTTCTCAATCAGAAGCCAAATCTCTCTCTCGCTCCAAATCATAGCCGTGTGGTAGTTAAGTATCTCTCTGGCTGTTAGTCTTTCAGCCACGGTCTTTGTCTCCAGGGCAAGAAAGCCAGCTCACCAGCCAGCCAAGTTTCATAAGTATATCTGCCTTCCGTTCTCTGTTGATAGGCAGTCAATTGATATGGTTCTTTTAGCCACAATACCAGACGTGTTGTATTATGAATTCTGGCTTAAGCTTACACTTCCAGTTTTGAGCTAGATCTCTGTTACCGGATGAAGCTGGGATGTGCTCTTTATCTCCACCTTACTGGGGGATGTGACTTAAATCACCATCTTCTGTTTCCTTGGCGGTATGGTCTGCTGGAAGACAAAACCACACTGCTATCAAAGCCATTCTTATAGGTACAAGACCTATCTTGTAGGCAAAGAGAAATCCAGGACCATGAAAAAAAAGTCACCTCTAACACTCATTTGAGATGTCTGTATGCAATGACAGAGGCTGTGACCAGATGCACCAGAGGCTGCAGCATGGAAGCCAAGAGACAAGGAGATCATGAGACACAGAGCAGAGGAGCCATGTCATCAGACCGTGAGGCAGATTAGTAGACTGAATTCCTGGAGGCTGGGTTAGTCCAGAGAGACTAGAGAAACAAATTTATAAATACTCATATGTGTATAAGAAAGAACTTTATATACAAGAACAATTAAATATTGAGAAAACATACCAGCCCATTCCAGATCAAGTCCAAAGTCTGATATTAGTCCACATGTCTGATACCAATCTATGAATTCCTCTACAAACATGCAATTAAACCAAATGCAGGAAGATCACACGCCAGTGGGTGGGAAGTCTTGGGGCTCCAGTGGCAGTGGACACATCTCAGTGCTGGCAGGGGTCTCCATGCGGTTCCTTCAGCTCCAGGGCTCTAGTGTACTCCATGTGTCTTCTCCACAGGAATGTCTCACAGAAAGTGTGTCTGTGTTCTGCCTCCCACGAGCTATTTATCTGCTTAGGGCCTCCAAATGAGGTCATCAAAGGGGATTGGCAGGCTGAACTCCACCTCTTCATCCTTAAGTCTCAAATTGACAACAGATTACCTAACTACCACAAAGGCAAAGGCCAAAGAACCTTATGGCTGAGAAGATGGACCACAAAGAAAGACTTGACTGCTGGCTGAGAAGAGATGTCGTTGTCCAGCTTCCCTAATAAACCCAACTAATCTTGAGTATCATCTCTTGTAAGTTTTGTGCGGCTATTATAATGAATTATTGAACCCAGGAGAAAAATAGAGTTGTTATGAAATGGCTTTTGTCAGAGGACGTTAAAGGAAGATGGAGAGGATTCTGGATCCACTTTTCATGGAGAGATTTCAGTTCTTCAAACAAACCATAGTCTGAATTTTACAGAATTAATGACAGTAGCAGCTCATCTAGTCAGGAAAGTCCCCAAAGAGTATTTTCTGGCGAGCCCTGCAGGAGAGAAAGCCATTGTGCAGCAGTGATTGGAATACAATAAGCTCAAGTAGATGGACACTCCAATGAAGATACCATCTGCATTCTGCTGAAGAATCTTAATTCTTATCTTGAAGACAAAGTCTACCTTATAGGCTATAACTATACCATATCCAATATCCTGTTTTACTATGGACTTCATCCCTTTAGTGGTCAATGTGCTTTAGTGTTTTTTGTTTTGTTTTGTTTTGTTTTTTTGAATTTAGAATGATGATGTCGCTGGCTGGCACACCTTAGCTCATTTCCAAGTGAAAAAGTTTCCAAGGTTGACCTGACAGCTCAAGATAAGGAGAAATATCATAATGCTTTTGTCACAGTCAGCAGGACCCAGGTAATCAAACATCTGATTAGTGCTGTCTTCATCAAGATCAGACTGCACACCAATCCCCATTAGAAGCTTCCTAGGCCGTACAGAAGTTATTACAGCATTTCAAGTGAAAAATGTTTGTGCTAGTCCTGGACCACAGGACTAATATAAATTGATAGGCTGTTGTTATTTGTTGACAGGAGCTGAAATTTTAAAGTATACACTTATGTTCAAATGTTTTATTTGATCATTGGTTGAAATTTTGCCATTTTAATGTAAAAACTGTTGTCAAGATGGGGCTGAGCCCCGATGGTATAAGTGGTTGAGTGCGGGACTGTGGTCCATGGACTTGATGGTTCAAATCCAGCGGCGGCTCTCAGGAGCAGCACTGGGTAGCGTCCACAATCACCAGTGGTAGTGATGCCCAAAATAAAAAAAGAAAAAGAAAAAAAAAA
>PVJH01027442.1:0-28628 GCA_004026705.1 Nesogale talazaci | reverse complement strand
GCTGTTGAACCGGAGGCAGATGTGGATTAAATGGCAGTAGTCAGGTCCTGGGTTGCACCACATCCCTGTCCTCGGGAACTCGATGTGTTTTTCCCCCTCAGACTCCGTCCGATCACTAGCTTCCCCTTCAGTCTTGAAGGGAGAACGACCGGGCCAGAGTCCACTTTGTAAATGCTCCTGCGGAGGCCAGCTGTCCTTTTGTGGAGCTTGCCACCGGCCAAGGGCACAAGGCAAGGCACATTGAAGAAGATAACCACCGATGTGGCGACCTTCTCCCGCACGGTTGACCTCTGGCCTGCTTTGACCCGTGGACAACAGTGACTGTGACTCCAGCGCGCTTCTAGGGCTCGGTCACAAAAGGCCGTGAAGTGTCTCCTCGGTTCATGGCGCCGTCATGCTGCAGCCTGGGCAACCATGGGAGCAGTCTCACTGCCCTGCTCCTGTGACGCTGGGGGACCACGTGTGTCCCGGAGGTTGGCCATCTCCCCGAGGCCAGCTTGCCAGCATCCCGCCAGGGTGCCGGGTGCACAACTAAAGCCATCCTGAAGTCTCGAGGCCAGTCTACTGGCTCGCTGCGTACCACTGAGCGACCTTGGTCAAGGCTTCTAGAACGGAAGAAGCGCCCAAGTGAGCCTGGCCCAGTTGCTCGATGCTCAGAAGTCCGACACGAAATTAGAGGGTTCTCGGTTTAAACCACCGAGTCTTCCACTTGGCTGTGAAAGCAGCCGTATCTCGCTGGGATGGGCTGGGACCCAGCTCCTGGCAAAAAGCTGTCTCGTTACCTTGGTGGGTGTCTAAAGAGCAGCGGTTCTCAACCTGTGGGTCGCGACCCCTTTGGGGGGGTCAAGCTATCCTTTCACAGGAGTCACCTGATTTGTAACAGTAGCAAAATGAGAGTGATGAAGTAGTAACGGGAATAATGTTATGGTGAGGGAGGGGGACGTAGGGAGGGGGTTTCACCACCTCACGAGGAACAGCATTATGAAAGGGTCACGGCATGAGGAAGGTTGAGAACCGCTGCTCCAGAGGGTCATGGTGTCTTCCGTGCCGCGCACGGTTCTGGATTGGCAGAACAGATATCCTTGTGCCCACGTTTACTGGCCAGGCAGTGAAAGCTCCTGAAGTGTGGATGGTTGTGGCAAGGGCTGGCATGTGTCGTCGGCGCAGTGACTAGAGGAGGCACCTTGTTCCACAGCCAGTGGCAGCCGTGGAAGGTCTGGGGGACAGGATGACATGACCCCCTTGGCAATGCTCTTGCTTATCAGAAACACTGGGTGTTTCAAGCACATGTCCAAAGATTGACCCAGGCCTGTGGTCCTGGTGAGCGAGTTGCCAGGGCCTTCTCGGTGTGGACCAGGGTGGGTTTTAGCACATCGCTAAGGATACCCTGCAGGATCTGAGCAGCTGCCTCGGGAAATGACGCACGCTGGCAGTAGAAGCCTCGGGTTCGATCGCCCTTCTCTCCCTCTGGCCCTGTCGTGTGTTGTTGCCAGGCGAGGCTTGGCATGACAAGAAGGGCGTCTTCCACACTGTCAGGGATGGGTTCGTGCCCCTCGGGCACGCCGAGTCCTGATTGGTAGAGGCTGTGCACGTAACCTTGCCTTTCCAGATGTTATCGGTGCAGGGGGCGCAAGGGCCTTCCCAGCGGAGGGTGGGCCGGTTCCCTTCCAGGTGGCATCCTTACGAAAGGAAGTGACAAAGTCACAGGACAGGGCAGCGGTTGTGACCTGGCTAGGAACTACCTGACACAGAGAGAGACGTAAGGAAGCCTTCCCTGGGAGAACTGGAAGGGCCAGCATGTGGCCATAGACCTCTGAGCCCCAGAACTGCGAGACAGGGAGTTCCGCTTTCTCAGGCACCATCGCGTGCTGGTCTTGGGTGGCTCTATGTGGGCACGATGGCTGACTTGGCCACTGCAGGGTGGACCAGCTGCAGGTCTGTGGAGGCAGGACGGGGGGCGTCCCAGGAGTAGGTGTGTACAGGAGGTGGAGGAACTTAGGCTCGGGGCTGGAGTTTGTGTTCTCTGTGTCTCAACAAGAAGACGCCACAGGTCTCCTGCCCACCCCTCCCTAAGACGCAACACACATGGGTCCCCAAATCGCCAATGGACACAACTGGGTGCTCTGGGCATCTCGGGGAGAAGTCGCGTCCCTTAAGTTAGTACACAGTGACAGAGGCACTTGGACCATATGTCTAGGAGGGTGAGTGGCGGGGAGGTAAGAGAGAGGTGGGGACTGGCCGTGCCTCCTGTCAGCCCTCCGTGCCCCCAGATACACCAGCTTCATCCCTCACCACCCTTCGGGGGCTATTTCCCCTTAAAGGTTCATGAAAGTGGCCTTGGTATTTGACTGGTGAAAATCCACCCCTTAAGCCCAGTTTGTGCCTTTCCCATGATGAAGGACCAGAGGCAGGGGCGGGACTCTGTCCCATGTCCCAAACCCCTGGGTCTGTCCTGCTGAGCCACAGCCCCTGCCAGAACCCAGCCCCAGTGACCAGCGACTTGAGGTCCGTTGGCAGCCAGCCTTGCTTCCCATGCTTTCAGGCTTTGGGGGTTCACTTTTACTCATCTGAAAAACAGAGGCTAAAAGGTTCCATCCCCAGAAAGTAGCTTAGTGGTTGCCAGGGGCTGCGGGAGGCCCTGGTGAGGCAAAGCACTCAGCAATGAACATCATGGTCAGTAGTTCAAGGCCACCGGCTGCCCTGCTGGACAAACGTGCTTCCCTGGAAACAGTCTGCCTCGGAAAGCCTAAGGGGCAGTTCTATCAGGTCCTGTGTGGTCGCTCTGACTTGGACACGACCCTCTAGCCATGGACTTGTCTTGTCTTTTGTTTTTAGGGGCTTGGGGGGAAGGGGGAGGGATAATGGGCAGGGGCTTATCAGCCACAGGGTGGCCTCTCGGGGTGATGGGAATGTTCTGGAACGAGGTAGGGGTGGCAGCTGCATCGCACGGTATTATAATTGGAATGTAATTCGTGTTACTGAGTTGTACTCATAAGAAAAAAAAGCCGGTTGAATTGGCAATTGTTTTGTTACATGAGGGGAGCTTCGAGCGGTTTGTGGGGGGGAAAATGGATTAAGAAGATGATGGACTGTTTCCATTAACTGTGTGCACACATGGAAGAACATGGCGGCTATCCTCAGAACACAGCTATCAGGAGCTGGGCACAGGGCGGGCTGGGCTGAGGGCTGGGTCAGTGAGGGGAGGGCCTTTCTGGGGCTGTGGGGAAGCTCTGAAACTACTAGTGGGGGTGGGGGGGAACTGCACAACTGAGGGAACGTGGGAAATCCCTGGGAGGATCGTTCTAGAGCAGTGGTTCTCAACCTTCCTAGTGCCACGACCCTTTCATACGGTTCCTCATGTGGTGGTGACCCTCCCAAACGTAACATCAATCTCATCGCTCCTTCATCACGGCCATTTTGCTCCCGCTGCGCATCGGTCGACCTCTGTGCTGTGAAAAGACCGCTCGACACCATCCCCCTCCCACCCCCCGCAGGGGTCACGACCCACAGGTTGAGAACCACTGTTCTAGAGGGCATCTGGGCAAGCGAATGACGTCAGTTTTTGCCACCAAGGCAGCGTAGAGCTGTCCCTGCGATTTTCTAAGCCTGTCCATTTTTTTTTCCGGAGCACAAAGCCTCATCTTCCAACGTGAGGTGCAACTGGTAGTCTCGAACTGCCAACCTTGCAGCTAGCAACCTCACACGTAGCCCAGAGTCCCGCCAGGCCCCTTTGACAAACCCGGGGCTCTGCATTCCGACCGCAGGGGAGGCCAGGGTGGGGAATGCATGCGGGAGGAAGGACACCTGCCCTGCACGCCACGCCAGGAAGGGCGCGCCGCGGAGCGGTTCTTCTTCTCAGCCAGCTTCTCAGGAGCTGTTTTCCAGGACGCTCTGCAGAGGCGCAACCACAGGGCGGACTTCACCCACGACCCCCAAAGCCCCGCCTAGCCCTCTCCAGTGTCTGGGGGCTCGGGGAGAAGGGGAGGCCTGAAATAGAATGGGACGGAAGAGATGAAAGCGCTTCTCTGGGACCATTAATCAACTGCTGGAAAAATCAATGCGCCCCCACGCCTTTGAAGCCAGCTGCCAGAGAAGCAGCTGAGAGCCTGTTTTTCCAAGCAGTCGGAAAACCACTGCGGGGCGCGCCTCTGAAAGGCGCTCTGTGTGGAGTGCCGGGGCGGGGGTGGGGGTGCTGCTTCCACCCGCGGACTAAAAATAGGGGCCCTGAAAGGGTATTTTGGAGAGGCTACACGTAGGGGCAGGACGTTCACATGTGTCTTTCAGGGCTGTGATTTCCAAAGGCTATTTAGTCAAGAGTGATGAAGACAGGGGTGACCTTAAAACTTGGCCAAGGGCTGAGCCCCGGTGGCATAGTGGTTGTGCGCGGGACCGTGGCCCACTGGGACGGAGGTTCAGTTCCAGCAGTGGGAACTGCTGGAGAGCAGTGATGCCCCCCCACCCCCCCAAAAAAAAACTTCGCCAAAGAGGCACCTGCCTGGGCTGGGCTTAGGGTGTGGCTGTGTGCTTCCCCCGTGGGGTAAGGCATATGTGGGGTGAGGGGATGTGTCCCCCAACCCATGAAAGTCTCCAGCATATGGGTGGGTCAGGGTCAGGCACAAGGCATAAGCTTTGAGGAGGCACGCACTCTGGGCTTGGTGTGAAGTGCATGGGCAGTGCCTGAGCGTGTGCACCACCCTACATGAAGGTTCCAGGGCACATCTCCTGCCCCATCCAACTTGGTGGGGCACCCGGAGTTGGTGCCCAAGGGCCCCCAGCCTGTTTCCAGAGATTGTGAGATGTGATACCTTATGTAACTTATGGTGTACCCATGAATACAGTGTGTGTGTGTGTGTGTGTGTGTGTGTGTGTGTAGAGATTCCATGCTCTATTCTCTTTTCCCACCAACCTTTTGAAGGTCCCTGTGGGTTTGTGATTCCTACTTCCCTCATTGGAAAAGAAAAAATGTTTGAAATCAGAAATGGAATTGGCTTCTTCAAAAGTCGTTAAAAAAAAGTCCTGTTGACACTTTTGGGGATCATGATGCCTAGAAAACACACACACACACACACACACACACACACACATCTTGGTATCAGGCAGTAGGGTCCCAAAGGTGAACAGATGCACAAAACCCAGGAAGTTATGTGAACAGCATTAGCACCCAGATGGACCATGCAAAGTACTTCTATTGTGACCAGAATTTCCTTGCTTAAAAGGAAGTCCCCCCACCTTTTTAAAGGAGCAATATATTCAAATGTCCACAGTGGCTTCCCAGGAGATTGGGGTGGGGGCCCTGGGGGACCTGCAGGAACACCTTACCCTTTTCCTTCCCTGAGAAACCACGAGTGTGCCATTGATAGTTGCCAGTAGAGGAAGGGAAGGTGGCCAAGGTGCTGCCGAGTTGGTGCTCCCCCCGTGGTGACCCCCTGCACAACACCACACAACACCTCGTGCCACCCTCCCGACTTAACTGTTGTCACGCAATCACCCGTGATGATGGCCCCACGGCTAATGCGTCATGCAGAGGCCCATCCTCTTGTTCACCGACCCTCTGTTCTACCCTGCACGATGTCCTGGTGTCTCCCGACAACATGCCCACGCACGGGAGACCAAGTCCCACCCTCATCATGCTTGCCTCCACTGTGCGTTTTGGCCGGCCTTCTTCTTCTTCTTCTTTTTTTTGGGGGGGGCATCACTGCCCTCTGGTGGTGGGAGTAGGAGGCCCAGACTTTGCTCCGTGGAGCTGGAATTGAACCTCCGTCCCAGTGGGCCGCAGTCCCGCGCACAACCACTACGCCACCGGGGCTCAGCCCCGGCCGGCCTTCTTCTAAGACGGATGGATGTGCTTGTCCCTTTGGCGGGTAGTCCGTGGGACTTGGGGTCTTCCTGGCCAGCTCCACCCGCCATTGACACGCACCCAGCCTTCTTTTATCCTCCTTATGCGCCGTCCACGTGCCGTGGAGGGGGCTGGCTCCCGCTCCCAGAAGGCAGTGCCGTGCACTCGGGCGCCGGGTTCTCTGTTCCGTTCTGGATGCGCCTGAGCCCGCCGCCGTGAGCGCTTGTATCTAGCCATCTCCAGGAGCAAGCTTTCTAATTTTTGCAGACTCTGCTGTGGCAAACTTGACGCTCCGGGCTAGTCATGGGTCTTTCTGTGCCGGACTTGCTTCAAAGGAACACTGCCTGTAGAGCCTCCGATACCGATGTGTTCCTTCTCTTCTGCTTCAGGGATATCACGAGTACTTTGCCAAGGAAAACTTAGGATAGGCCTGTTCTCAAGGGCACATTTATTTGGGGTGTGCTCCTTCATCTGGGAACTAACTGGGGCCCCTTCAACTGGGTAAGGAGGACTTCTTCAGCTGGGCGAGGCCCCCCAAAGGCATTCTTGGCCTCGTTGGACTGAAATTGCCAGTTTCAGGTGCAGATGAGTCTGGGAGCCTGGACGCTGTCACAAGGATGTAGTTTCCAGCTTTCTGTCTCCAGTTCTTCACACACACACACACACACACACACACACACACACACACACACACACGTAGAGTCAGTCGATCCTTAAGCTCTCTCGCTGATGGGTCCCCTGGAGCCACCAGCTTGAGTGCTTTAAAGAAAAAAAAAAAATCCTAGCCTTCTCCACCTACCCTTCCCTCTCATTGGCTCCTGGTGAGTCGCAGAGCCTGTGGCTGGGTTTGAACCACTAGCCATTTGGTTAGCGGCTCCAAGCTCAACCGCTGTGCCACCAGACAAAAACGAACAGGTGGGGAAAAAAATTAAAACAAAACAAAAAAAAAACCGAATAGATGCTGGGTAACCATTTGATCGTGGCAAGACAAAGCTGTCCAATGAGGGTGATCACATTTGCTCCAGCGCTGTGGAGCCCGTCTTTGGTGATCGCCATGGCAGTCCCATGTCTCCACGTCCTTAGACCCTAAAAAGAGAACAATTCACATCCAGCGGGGTGGGGTGGGGACTCAGGGCCAAAGAGCGCTTGTTTAATTAAATAGATTACTTAATACCTCAAATCTTCGTTATGAAATAAAACGCGCGTTTTATATGCGGTGGGGGTACCAGAGGCTTTAAAAGGCTGGACGTGTGTTGCAAATTAAAGCAATGTTCAATTCCTTGGCAATCCTAGCAGAGGCGGGGGGTGGGGGGGTGGGGAAGAAAACCCCCTTTATTTCCAAATCACTACCAGTGGAATTCTAAAAACGACTCACACCCTGCGCCGTGAGCCCCTTTATGCACGCCAGGTTTGGCAGGGAGAACCCAAGCAGTAATTTGAAACAGGTTGGGAGTGTGTGTAAGGAACTGCCCGCCCCCCTTTACCCAAAGAAACGTCCCTTCCAGCCACAAAAGGGGCGCAGACTCTGAAGCCCAGGCGATGGGGATGAGAGAAGTGACGTCAGGCCCCTGGCGGAAGTGACGCGCTTTCTGATTTACGCGACAAAGGAAGGCGAGAGACAGGCAGCGCCTTGCTCCTCGTCCCCGATCACGACGTCACCCGGACGTAGGGCGGTTTTGTGCCATCAGTGAGCACACGCAGAGTCTCTGGGGTCGGCCTCGGTCTGTTTTGCCTTGGCTTGATTAAAAAAAAAATTATTTTTACCCCACGGGCCATTATCTTGCCGTGGCTGGCTGTCACCACGTCGGCTCCACCAGCTGCTCCGTGATACAAAGATGGGGCTTCTCCTCCCTTAAAGAGGGCTGAGCCCCGTTGGCGGAGTGGTTGAGTGGGAGACTGTGGCCCACAGGGTTGGCGGTTCAAATCCAGCAGCAGCTCTCCAGGAGCAAGGCTGGGCTTCCTACTCCCACCAGGGCAGTGATGATTTCCCCCCCCCCCCAAAAAAAAGAGGTACCATGGTTTTTGGACCATAAGACACACCCAGTTTTCAGAGCAGGAAAACAAGAAAGAAATATTCCAAATAGTACCAGTCTATGAAATTATTTCTTAAAATACGGTAAATATTTGAGTGTCAACTCAACAGGGGTGTTAAGAACCATCTTCACTTTCACGAACAAATGAGGGGAGGCGTATGCTATGCAGATCACGTGACCTGACTGACATGGAGACGCCAGGAGGGGGCACTTCCCCCAAACACACAGCAACCCACAGCATGCAAACAGCAGCGGGCAGTCAGCGGGTGCATAAGCAAATGTTCTGGGGTACCAGGCCTTCGGACCATAAGGTGCATCCTCATTTCCCCCCCACTTTTGGGTGAGGAGGAAGTGGGTCTATGGTCTGAAAAATACGATATAGTCTGGGAAGCCCAAAGGAACAATTCCACCCTTCCTAACAAGGATATCCTGGGTTGGTATTGAATTGATGGCAATGGGCTTTTGAGTTTTTTATTCTTATTCCCCCCCACCCCCGTATCGCTGCCCTGGTGGGAGTAGGAAGCCCAGCCTTGCTTCTGGAGAGCTGCTGCTGGATTTGAACTGTCAACCCTGTGTGCAGCAGTCCCATACACAATCACTGTGCCATCAGGGCTCAGCTCATACCCAAGTGACAATGAGTCTTTGAGAGCTTGGCGTTAAATCATCCTGTCTCCCATTGAGGGGAGGGGCCATTGGGCAATAGCTGCGTACATTTCTGTCACACACAGTCCCTTGGAAAGCCAGGGCCAGTAGGTAGGAAAGGAGGAATGGAACTGGGAGAGCTTCGAAATATCCCCTGCCTGCCATCAGGGTCCCCTGCTGGCCCCTGGGATGTCCCTTGTGCTTTGATCAACCAAGCCGTGGTGCATTCTCTTCCCTCATACACACACGAGAACTAGACCACAGATACACAAGTCAATAGAAGGGGGGTGTGTGGAGTCCAGCCTTCAGAAGACAGAGTGAACATGCTGTGGACTCCCAGAAGAAGGGACAGAACTTTCTCGGAAGGAGTGTGGCCAGAATGCTCCTTAGAAGGGAAGCCGGTGAGATTTCAACTCCTATACTTCGGACATGCTGTCAGGAGGGACCAGTGCAGTGGTTTCCAACCTTGCCAATGCTGAGACCCTTTCATACAGTGCCTCCTGTGGTGGTGATTTTGGCCCCCCCCCCCCCCCCCCCGCATAAAATTGCTACACTGCTACTTCACTGTTATTTTGCTACTGTGTTGAATCGGGTGACCCCTGTGAAGGGTCGTGCAACCCCCAATGGGGTCATGACCCACAGGTTGAGGACTGCTGGACGAGTGCCTTCAGGACCTGTGCTCAGTGAAGTAGAGGGTCAGCAGGAAACAAGTTGACACAGTGGCTGCTACAATGGCCCCAAGCACATCAACCATTGTGAGGGCAGCATAGTGTCCCAGGCAGTGTCTCAGTCGGATGTTCCTTGGGTGGTTGTAGGTCAAAGCCTGACCACGACAACTTCACTGCCCATGCCTGCCGACTGCCCCAGGGCAAGGCTCATCCTTATTCCCCCAGCAACCAGAAGTCCTAGCAGACTATCTACCTGAACACTAGCAGCTCTGGGCAGTGGCTTTAGAAGTACTCCAGCCTCCTTCCAACTCAGGGAGCTTGATTCTTTCTTTCTTTTAAAAAATCTCTTAGTTTGAAATGATTTTAGACTTACAAGAAAACTATAAAATCATCACAGATAATTCTCGCCTACCCATTCACCCACGCTCCCTCAAGTGTTCAAGGTCAACTCTACCGAGGGCAGTGATCCAGCCAGGAAGGAAAGAGAGGATGGAGGGAGAATCTAGTACAAATCTAGTACAAAATCAGGCTCCCTGAGGGCCGGTGCCAGGGGGACGTGAGGCTGCTCACCGCAGGGTCGGTGGTTCAAATCCCCCCGTCCACTTTTGGCTTGAAAGATGAAGCTGTCTGCTATTGTAAATACATAAAAGCCTCAGAAATCCTCTCTGGGGTGGCTAGCCTCTGTGTGCTCCAAACCGGGCATGTTTGTTGTTGTGGGGTGTCATTGGATACAGTGTTTACGCAGTCAGCTTCTAAGCAAAACCTCGGCATTTCAAGACCTCCAGCTGCTCCAGAAGGCACAGATGAGGCTGCTGGCGGTCTGTAAAGACCACAGTCTTGAAAACCCTCAGGGGGTTTACTCTGCCCGACAAGATGAGGCTGTACGTCAGAATCAGTGCTATGGTTGGCGTTACTGTGTTTGTCGCAGTGTAAGCACTCAGAAAGCAGAGGGTAGATGTCAACCGTTTGTCTTCCGATGAGCATCCGCACGTGGCGCTGCTGCACCCCTTTGGGGACTGAGAACGCTTTTCAGAATTTTTGAAACTCAGTGCCCGGGCTGTGCTGTGGAACACCCCCCAGCAGGGCCTGGAATAACGCCTGAGCTCTGCAGGAAGCTGTCAGCATAAAAATAAAACCAAAATAAACGTGTCGCTGTGGCATTGATCTCCGGTTCACAGTGACCCAGTGGGACACAGTCGAACTGGCCCACAGGGTTTCCCAGGCTGTAATCTTTCTGGGAGCAGACTGCCTCATCTTCCCCTCTCCACCCCCTGGGGGAGGGTTTGAACTACCTTCTTGGTTAGTGATACGGCGCCTCGCCGGGGCTCTGGCTGTCAGCACTGTTGTCCGACAGGACACTAGGCTCATTCCATGTCAGTTCAGGGCAGGGCTTAGGGCTGAAGCGGTTACCAGAGCAATGAGGGATTTCAGAGTATTTGACCGTGTCAGCTTTGTGGCCAGGGGATGGTGAACCTCTTGTCTTCTTCCTGGCCTGACTAGCGAGGGTTACATTGTAGCCTCTTGCCTCCTTTCCAGCCTGATTAGCGAGAGTTACATTGTAGCCTCTTGCCTCCTTCCTAGCCTGATTAGCCAAAGGTTACATTATAACCTCTGTCTCCTTCCTGGCCTGACTAGCCAAAGATTACATTGTAGCCTCTTGCCTCCTTCCCAGCCTGATAAGTGAGGGTTACATTATAACCTCTGTCTCCTTCCTCCCCTAACTAGGGAGAGTTACACTATCTTCTCTCCAGAAGCCTGCTGCTGCTCCATTGACATTTTCTTCTTCGAGAGCACCACGGGTAGCAAACTCGATTCCGGTTTTTCTATGCATTTGGGCAAGAGAGGTCCACACATGGGCAATCTTTGCGGTGGGGAAGCTGGGCACTGGGAGCGGCCTTTCCCTGAACACTTGGCACGGGTCTGCATTCCCCCTTCCCATGTCTGGCCAGGTGCTCCTGGGGTGGCCACAGTCCATCCTCCCATCTTTCACTGTTCCGGGCAGGACAACCGGGAGGCCTGACGTGGCCTCCTTCATTTCCACAGAGCTGTGGCCCGGAAAGGGAGTGCTGTTTGGCAGCCAAAGGACGATGTCACCACCAGGAAAAGGCCACACGCACCGTTGCTTGCTTTGTCTTTAGCCCAGGAGGATGCTGTGTTCTGGACCTTGGAAAGGAGATCGAAGTTACAGCACACACATGGGACTTCGGAGACAGGAAGCGCAGATGCTTTCAGTGAGAGTTCTTCCAGGTTTGCCCTTTCCCTGATCTTCCCTTTTTTATACACCGTGAAGAGTTCTGGGTGCCATGCTGAAGTGGTTGCTGCTAACCCAAAGGTCAGAGGTGCGAACTCACCCAGTGAAGAGAAAAGGCCTGGCACTCTGCTCCCACGAGGAGGCGGCGGCGGTGGTGGTGGAGGTGCATCGGCTCCGACCCATAGCAATCCCATGTGCAGTCCACACAACATCACCCAGGCTCGCAGCAGCCTCATAATATTAATCGATCTTGAGAGAGCCACGATGTCCATCAAAAGTCTTCCTCTTTCTCGCTGGCCCTCGACATGGCCAATCACAGGTCCTTTCCCAGGGACTGAAATCCCTTGAGACCACGTCCGAAAGACATCAGGCCAAATCTCATCATCCCTGAGCCTCAGGGTCATTCTGGCTGCGTTTGCCCCATGCAGGTGCCTTCTTCGGGCTTCTTTGGGCACGTGTGTTTGTATTTCTCAAAAATGAACCCCCTCCAAGGAGAATTTCTATCTCGAAAGCTGAATTTTACCACCGGGCTACACATGTGTGAAACACCCAGGAGCCTTTGCAAACCCTGTTCTCGTGGGTCCCCAAAGGTCATTAGAGTCTTTTGACTGTGGAAGGGCTGAGCCCCGGTGGCGTCGTGGTTGTGCGCGGGACTGCGGCCCACGGGGACGGAGGTTCAATTCCAGCAGTGGGGCTGGGCCTCCTACTCCCACCGCTGGAGAGCAGTGATGCCCCCTCCCTCTAAAAAAAAAAAAAAAGAATCTCTTGACTTCGGGTTGATTCCAAGTCACAGGAGCCCTTTAGGATGGAGTAGAACTGGGTTTCCTGCGCTGGGATCTCCATGGAAACACCGCCTCGTCTTTTCTACAGGGCGCAGCCGATGGGTTTGAACTGTTGACTGGTTTTGCTTAGCTCGTGCACCACCAGGACTCCTCCTGCCCTGATCCGTTAGATCAGAACACCGGGAGGTGCAGCCCCACAGGCCATGCTCCTGCGCTGTCTGACTTCATGCTCTCTGCAGCGTGTCTGGCCACGCTCAACGCCGAGTTCAGAGGGTAGATTAACGCTGCCTGGAGACGCAGCAGCTTGCCCGAGCCCTCCCTGCTCAGTGGCTTGCCAGTTAGAGACGGCACACCTTGGGAGGATGACATTTGATGCTCTGTAGGGATGGTTTTGGGTAGGTATGTGGTGTTGCTAGGGAAACGATTTTGCGATCCGCTGGGGTCACCCTCCATGCTCACAGAAAACGGATTTTTTGTCTCATGACCTTATGATGTAAATGACCTGGTGCAGCCAGATCTGGCCTCCTCTGACTTCCCTATTCCGAGACCGACATCCCCGCCACTCTGCGTCCGTGCCGGGTCCTGTCGCTCATTGCGGTGGCCACACAGAACTCACAGGCCAGACTCATGATTACAGAGCTTTCCTGGGGAAGTCAAGGGGGAGTCACGAGTCAGGCTCGGGAAGCAGTAAGGACACAGTCACTGCTCCACCGCGGCACCTCTTCTGAGCCAGAAGCCAAGTCTCTCTCTCTCTCTCAGGTCCTCAGCCTCTAAGTCACATGATGCTTGACCTCTGCCTCGGTAGGCCAGGAAGCCAGCCTGGTGTCCCTCAGTTTTATAATCTCTTAGTCC
This sequence comes from Nesogale talazaci, assembly GCA_004026705.1. Lineage (NCBI taxonomy): Eukaryota > Metazoa > Chordata > Mammalia > Afrosoricida > Tenrecidae > Nesogale > Nesogale talazaci. The sequence continues at coordinate 15,564 of PVJH01027442.1, read as the reverse complement.
TGGGCCAGATGAGGAGAAGGTACTTGCACCTCGGGGCTGCCCCACTGAGTCTCCGTGCCTCTGTCTCTGCTGCATCTGGTCTCAGGACCTCTGTCCCTTCAGACCGAGATCTTGGGCACGCTGTTCCAATGGTCATTGGGATTTCTCTCTGTGTCCTAGATGGCTCTTATGTACGGAGGAATAGCTCCATGGAGGTATGTGTCTGTCTTGACTTTTAGTCAACCATACCCCCAAGGAAAACGAAGGATGGCTTCTGAAGCGACACCCTCTAGGAAAGTCACCTTCAAGGTGTCCCTTCAGGAAACAGGCGTGGCTTGGTTCTCATACTCTACTAAAATCAAGTTGTGTGAGTCCGGGTAGACTAGAGAAACCCATAGACACTTGTGTGCATAAGAAAGAGCTCTAAATTTAAAAAAAATTAAGAGCTTTATAGACAAGAGCCATTGAATATTGGGAAAACACCCAGCCCGGTCCCGATCAAGTCCATAAGTGTGATATTAGCCCATCTGTCTGATACCGATCTATAAAGCCCTCTTCAGACTCAGGCAACACATGCAATGACAGGAGCGTGGGGAGATCACAGGCCAGTGGGGGGGAGTGGGTGGATCCAGTGGCAGGATAAGAATCTCAGCGCTGGCAGGGACTCCTCCAGCTCGGGGACAGTGTAGCTCCAGGTGCCTTGTCAGCTGCAGTGTCTCCCTGGGAGCGAGCCTGTGTCCCTCCTCCAGCGAGTTCTGGTGCCTCCAAATGAGGTCATCAAGCTGCGACCTGGTTGACAGGCTAAACCCCTCCCCTTCCCTCGTAAATCTCAAATGGACAACAGATGCTGTAACCACAACACAAATCTTAAACCCACCCTGGTCTTGTCCCTTGGCATAGTAGAAAGCTCCCTAAAAGATGGAATTATATTCATAGAGTCCAGAATTGTATAAGGCGTGGTAGCTGAAAGGGCCATCTTTACTTGGCTAGAATCTCCTGATTCTTGGAACCTGACCGTGTGGATGAACCAGGAGAGGGTACAATCCATGTTTTCCCATCTGAGCTGTCCGCAGTCCTTGTGAGGTACTGTCCAGTTGGTGATCCAGCTCATAGCGACCCCATGGACAACAGAATGAAACAATATCCACCTTGACTGTCCCGACCGTTGTGCCCATGGTTGGAGATGCTGTGCCCCCTCTCTGAGGACCTTCCTCTTTTCCACAGACCCTCTGCTTCACCCAAACGATCTCGTTTTCCAGGGACCGGCCCCTCTGTCACAAATCTGAGAGACAAAGTCTCGCCATCTTTGCTTCTCAGGAACATTCTGGCTAGAATTCTTTCAGGATGGATTTGCTTGTGTTTCTGGGCACCCATAGCACCTCCCATGTTCTCTGCAATCCCACCACTTAGTCAGAAAGAGCCCTGGTGGTGCAGTTGGCTGTGTGTGGCCTGCTCACCTCAAGACCAGCAGTTCAAATCTGCCAGTTGCTCTGTGGCGGGAAGGTCAGGTTTTTCCACGCCTGTGAGAATGTACAGCCTCCGACACCCAAAGAGGGTCCATCCTACTCCATGGCAGTGAGTCATATGTACACACACACACACACACACACTCACACCAGGATACATGTGTATTTATGTATTATATACACACAAGCGAGGGGAAGTAAAAAGTGTTGCTATAAAAGCATATGAATCTGGCTGAGCCCTAGTGGCTCAGTGGGTGTGTGCGGGACTGCGGCCCACAGGGTTGGCGGTTCAAATCCAGCAGCAGCTCTCCAGGAGCAAGGCTGGGCTCCCTACTCCCACCAGTGATGCCAAAAAAAAGCATATAAATCTTTATTTTTTAAAAAAATTTGAAGCTAATATTTCTAGAAATAAACTCCTAAGTTGATGCATTTCTGAAGTCAATGTTCCTGTCTAATTTTACCAGAAGAACTCTACAGTCTTCAATGTACGCGGCATCAAAACAGCAGTTTGAGCATCTTTGAGAGATTCAAATGTGTTCACTTTCAATAATAACCCTAACCTTAGTAGCTGGCTTTTATTACTTAGCATCATATGACATATTTATATAGTTTCTCTCTCTCACACACACATACACACACCCTCTCAGGAAAATGATTACTCTTATCTCTGTGTGTCTAATCTGTTCTGAAGCCTGAAGAATGCTCTTAGTTAGACAATGGAAAACTCAATGGAAACTGGTGTAAACAGCATAATGACTTTGTTGACTCATACGTGAGAAACACCGAGTCCCTGACTTTGGATAAACAAGGTCCTGCTTCCTCTCCCTGCCTCTCTCGGCTCTCCTTTCTTAGTGTTCGCACAGCCTTAGATCAAAGCGGGGGATTCCCAAGGCTGCATGCCTCCGGGGTCAGAGCTAGCAGGAGAAAGGGAGCCTATACCCACAGACCTTGCAGAATTGAGTATTTTCAGCCCCCTTTGGTCTCTTATAGACTTTCTGCCGTGGCTATGGGATACAACATGCTGGCTGGTTTTAAGCCAATCAGATCCCACCATAAAAATAAGGTTGGGCTCAATCACAATCAAACCCCTTGATTGGGATACTCCCTGTTTGGGAATTGGGGAAAGGATGTTTAGATGTTGGAATGAGCAAATGTTGTTACATGTCCTATACCACACCATGGTAATTATTAAAATGTCGGAGTCTATTTTAACACTCTTTGCTATCCTTGTACAAAAAATGTCATGTATTTTCACTTTAAGTGAATTTTGGAATTGGTTTCTCATGCTATCTTAAAACTCTTTCTAGGGTTTTGCCTGGAACTGCCTTGAAGTTCTGGATTCATGTGAAATCAACCTTCTTATAAAACTGAGTCTTCTTTCCTGAAGACTGAGGTAAGTCTCTCTTTTTTTCATTTATTCAGTTTTACTGATGTTCTCCAATGAAGTTTTGTAAGATTTTTCAGACACAAGGGGACTTCAGAGGTTTGTGAGGAAATTTCCATGATCTTTCAAGTCTGTTTTCTTACAGAGTTTTTGAAGCCCCTTTGTTGCTCTTGGGGATTTCTTGTGGCTTTATGACTCAGTTGTTTTGGTGGGGGGGGGGTTGCGTTGCTAACATGGATGGTTATATTTTTGTGTCTGGTATTTCTTGGTTGTTGCTGCTGTAAAGGAAAGCGCTGGGTGTTTGTATATTGGTCTTGTTTCCGGCCACCGTGTGAACCATCTGGTTGGTCATGGAGGCTTGTTGGTTGGTTCTGTACCATGTGGTCTTTGCCTTCCCCTGCTCTTAAATGCTGTAGAGCCGTGACCGGCAGCAACCCCTTCCCCCCAAGCGCAGCGGTTCTCAACCTGTGAGTCGTGACCCCTTTGGAGGTCAAATGTCCCTCCCACAGGGGCCGCCCAGTTCATAACAGTAGCAAAATGACAATGATGAAATAACAGTGAAAGCAATTTCACGGTTGGGGGTCACCACCACATGAGGAATTGCATAAAAGGGTCACGGCATTAGCTTGGTTGAGAACCACTGCCCTAGGGGTTGCTGGAATGGTGATGCGGGGTTAGGGTGGGCGGGGACTGCAAAGGTAGGTACCTACACTTTGTCCTGGATTGTGGGCCACAGTACAAACGTTGCTTGAAGAATGAGGTAAGTCTCTCTTTTTTTTTTCATTTATTCATGGCTAGTGAAGCGCCGAGTGTTTTCCTTTCTTGCTGAGAAGCAGGTGTTGGTTGGCCGAGTAAGTTTGGGAGCCTGCGCTCTCTGGTTCGTCTCATTGTTTCATATTGGGTCACGTTTGGTTTCCTGCCCTGCTTTGGTCTTCTCCTTGACCTCCCCCGTCCCACCCTATGCCACATCCCACCCCCACCCCCCGCCGCCCCAGCCACTCTATTCCATGAGTCAAAGCCCCATACTCATCGCCTTCAGCATTGGGGGGGCGGGCGGGGGGGAAGGGCTGATGTGTCATGTGTAGTGTGAACATGGTTCTGCACCCAAATTCCTTGATGTCTGAAATTCTTTGTAGGATCATACCTGGGGTGCTGTCATGTATAAGCTGCCAGACTTGGGATTCCTAATCGGCCTTAAGCCGGCTACCTGGGGAACTGCCCAGTTGAGCCAGTGGGAACACATCTGGGCTTTTGGGGGTAGAAACGCTTTCAGGACTCGGGGGCAGGGAGGGGCCACTTGTCATCTGACCCACCTTGTTAAAGACTCCATGCTTGGTTTTCTGCCGCTGCTCCGGGAGAGGGAGAAGCAAGAATTTCCTCTGAACTAGATTCGATCCTTTAAAAGTTGCAAAGAAATGGTTTACTCTTTACAACAGGTCAGGGATCGTAGAAACAGCTCGCTCATTACTTTTGTTCAAATAACCAGTGATTGCAAGGAAAAGGTCAAACCCCCCCTCGAGCCCCATCCTTGGCACTGCTCCTCCAAGGTAGCAGGGGTTCATAGATTGCTATGTCTGTGTATACCGCTCTCCGCACGGTGTTCGACTGTTGTGTCACCTTTGCCCCCTCCGGGCTATGTCGGCTTCTAAGACTCGCCTTGTTTTTGATGATCCGGTGTGGGGTTCTGCAATGTAAGGTTGTCAATGTAAGTTTGTCTGATGTTCCCTCCGGCTGGACCACGGCTGTGAACTTGGGGGGGGGGGGGAAGCTCCATGCATATCACCGCAGTCTTGAGTCTAAGCGATCAAGTTACTTGGGTCACATCAGCTCGGGCTGCTGGTCAACCTGAGAGTCAGGCGTCGGTCCGTGGGCTGTGCCATATTCCTCTTCCTCCAGGCAGCATGGTTTCCTGGAGTCCCCTCAAGTTCTGGTCTAGATGTGAAGATGGTGTCCAAGCCCCCCGCCCCGTGCTGGGTGAGCATGAGGCTCTGCTGCGTGGAAATGACCCCTGCTCGGATGGGGGAGGGCTGGGGAGGGAGAGACAGGTGGTGTCCCCAAGGAGGGAAGGATGAGGTGGCCTGGGAAGCCCCTCAGGAAGCAGCAAGGTTTGAGTACAATTGGTTGGGCAGGAAGTGCACTGTCGGTGCAGACGAGGAAAGGGAGTGATCGCAAGGAGTGGGCTGTCAGGAGGTCTGGTGGGGCGAGGGGGACTCCCCTGGCGGGCGGGGGGAGACATCAGGAAGGATGCCGCTGCATGAAGCTCAGCTTGATGGAGACATCGCTCAGGGATATCTCTGGTACCAAAGGGACTACTGGGAGGAAGCGTCTTTGGAGGGTGGCCGGGTGGGGCTCTGTGCATCTGTGGGCACAGGTCCGAGTGTGCATCTCAGAGGAAGTACATCAGCCCGGTGACCCTTCCTGATGCCAAAGGCCCTCACTGCTCCAGGTGGCTGGAGCCAGGGCTCTGGCGGAGGCAAAGGATTCGGATCTGGGTGTTTCTGGGGCGTGCGTCCCTGTCTCTGGTGGGTGGGCCCCCTCCCTCCACGTGGATGAGAAACCTGGTTCCCACTGAGAGCCTTGGCCTCTGCCCTGGAGCTGTCAGTCTCCCCCTCCACACCCTCTGGAAGGCTCGCCGGACCTGGTTTTCTTCCTGCCTCCAGCCCCCTTCACCCCACAGTGACGTTCCACACACCCGAGGTTTTGTCCAGGGAGGGGGGCACTGCCAGCCTGTCAGCCTCAGCCCTCCTGGCGAGCCCAGCTCAGTTCAGATCCCACAGCTGACAGCCGGCGGCCTGCAGTGTGCTCGGCACAGCTCATTTCCTCCATGGGAGGCGGCTGGCTGACCTTTCCCCAGAGTGACCATTATCTCCGCGGGAGGCCGCTTCCCAGCCACCCAGAACTCTGCCCTCATCTCAGGGATGCCCCTGTAAGAGACGGTCTGGAAGTCAGTGCTGTGTGAAAACTATCAAGATAATTAGCACGGCCTTCTCTGGGCACCACAGTTCCTTGGCCCACTTTCCACACGGGAAAAAAAAAAAAGGTGCCACACGCCTGTGGGCGCCGCCCGTGGCTATGCGTGTGTGCTGGGGGCCCTGCCCCCTGTGCGTTCCATCCCAGCAGGGACACGCGCAGTGGACAGGTTTCAGCAGTTTCCAGGCAGAGAGAGACAAGGAAGAAAAGCCTGGCAACCAGTGTTTCAAAAATCAGTCAGGGAGCGCTCGGTCCAAGAGGGGTCCCTGTGGCCATAGCGGTCATCTCAGACGGGCCAGACACGATGGAGATGGCGCCGGTTGGCAGTTTCTTGGGCGAGCTGTCGTGACAGCAGCCCGGAGCTACCACCTGGGGGGAGGGGAGGCAGGTGCGCAGCCTGGAGCAGCAAGCAAGTCACGGCGGTCTGCGGCTCAGGCTCTGCTCCTGCCTCCACTGCTTCCTGCCTCCGCCACCTTAGGTGAGCGACCCAGCACCCTCTCCATCTGATGGTGGCACCCCGGGCAGCATCTGGCATGCCGCGAACATGGCGCCGAACAGCACCTCTGGGCTCAGGTCTGGTCCTGTCTGCTGCTAAAAGATCTCCAGTTGGGGACTGAGGCGGAGCCTATGGGGCTGGCACCCGTGGGGGGCTCGTTTCCTGTCAGGATGTTACACGGGCCTTCACAGGGGTTTCCAGATGAAGAGAGATGAGAAAGAAAGGCCTGGCAGTAGGCGTCCAGAAGCCATCCTGTGAACGGGGCCAGGCGCGCAGCAGAGCATCAGGGCTCTGACCCTGAGCGTGGGTGCCCGGTGCTGTGGCAAGCGGCTGCCGGGCACCACGTCGGCCGCACCACCCCCTCTTTGCAGGGCACACTCGGTGAGGCCTGGCGGGGCCTGTGGCGGCAGGTTTCTTCGGCCCGGCCTGCCTTGGGTGGGGCTGGGGGGGGAGACAGACACGAGAACCCCGGACAAATGTCTGTCGGCGTGTGAGACGCTGCCCTGTGGGTGGGTGGGCGTCAGCGCATGTCCCTCTGTCCTAGCTTCGGCGTGTAGCACAGCGGCAGGGTGTCTGAGGGTCAGCGTTCCTCACAGCCACTGGTGTCTCGGAATCCGTGTCAGAGAGATGCAGGGACAAGTTCCACCCCTCACACAATGGTTGTTCCCACTGTGCTGCTTGGAGAAGTCTCGCCACTTGCCAGCCCCACTGTTCCCGCTGATCTATGTCCCGTTGGTCAAACCCACGGCCAGCAAAGCCGTCAAAGAAAAGAACGCACACTCTCCCCTCACCCACGTGCTCCTCTCCTGTGTGGCCACGCTGACCGTGCAGAAAGTCCTTGTACATGCTGGGCTAGCAAATCCCAAGGGGGCCTTGTCGCGCCGCAGCACACAGTATGGGCCCCCTCATGCTGGTCTTACTGCTGCCGCCTGTCTGTCAGCGCGTCCTGCTGTGGGGACGTGTGCGTTGCCGTGGCACCAGAAGCGCGGCACCCAGTACTTGTAATACCACCCAGTCCATCCGAGGTGGGTGAGTTTTAGCAGAGACCTCAGATTTAGACAGACGGGGAGAAAGGCCAGGGGGCCTGAGGCTCCAAGCCAGCAGAAACCCCGGGGCTCAGAACAGAACACCGTCTGCTACCGTGCCAGCACCCAACCCACTGCCTACGTAGGATTTCCGAGGCTGTCAGCCTCTGTGGGAGCAGACAGCCTCGGCTTTCTCCCTCGGAGCGGCTGGTGGGTTTGAACCACGGACCTTGAGGTGAGCCGGCCCACGCTCCCCACACACACAGCCCGCGAAGGTGATGCAGGACCACGAATGAAGAGCAGTGCATTGTGGGGGAGAATCGGCTCATTGGATGGCAACTCAAGCCCCAACGTTGGGTTGTTAGCACTGTAGGTGTTGGCCGGGGTGTTCTCCCGAGAACCCTTCCAACCCTCAGAGCCTGCCAGAGTGGCCATCGTGTGTTGACAAGGAACCTCTGGTGAAAGAGGGCGCCCAGGCCAGGCCAGGCCTCAGGCGCACCCCTCAGCCAAGCTCAGCCGAGCTCTGGGCGGCTTCCTGCCCTTGTATCCCAGCAAGTCCAGAGCAGGCTACCTGAGAGCCAGGCCGCCTCACCTTGCTGGGGCTCCACATGTCATCCAGGGACGGAGACCCCAGAGGCGGCACTTTGTCTTTGTCACCTTCCCCTGGAGTGCTCACCCCACCTTTTCCCACATCCCTGGAGGACGATTCAATTCTAGACCCCCCGGGTATAAAGCGACAGAGAACCTTCTAAAGGAAAGGCGTGGTCTGGGGTGTTTATGTTCCCTTCCAGGAAAGTATTTTGGAACCTCCCATCTGAATCTCAAGTATGCCGTGAGCGGCCTTCCACGTCTCACATTCTGTGGAAATTTGGATTCAATCAATTTTGCTGAAATAGTGTCATTATTTCTAGTTTTTATTTTTCTATTTCTTGGATAGAAGCCTCACACACGCATGGAAAAGAAAAGAAAAAAAAGCAAAAAAAAAAAAAAAACCCAAACAAAAAAACTGGGGCTGGGAGTGGGGGCAGCTATTCTGGAAGAATTCAGTCCAGGGAGCTGGCATGGTTGCTCTGGGGAAGGGCCTGGCTTCTGGCTGCAAGGGCAGTCTCCCCTCCTCCCAGTGGTCTGCTGAGTGAGCTTGTTTTTGTGTTAAAATGTAGACCGGTCCTGTGACGGGGCTGAAAGTTCATAGAGCAAAGGGGCTCTTCTGCTCCACAGTGTGCGCACAGCGTGATTGGTCCTTGGACCGAGGCCCTGCACCCTAACAGCTGGCTTCTTCCTCCCTCCTGGGGTGCCCGTGTCCCCTCATCCTCGGCCCGCCGCACCCTGCCTTCTCCCGGGGCTGACCTCTGCCCTTTGCCCAGGCCATGCCCACCACAGGGATCACAGTGATGTATCTGCCTTTGGTCACAGGGATGGCACAGGCATGTGCGGGGGCCGCCCTGATCTGTGAGCGAGTGACCTGTCTTCAGACGAGTCACCCACCCCTTGGCTTCTGTCTTTCCCTCGGGCAAAAGGAGGACAAAGCCGCTCTCCCCAAACCTGCCTGGACCAGATCAGACAGCAAACGGTCGTTGGAAAACGGAGGTGGAAAAGCAGGAGGATCCTCCTCTGAAGTGTTATGGACACCTTGAGGGATACTTTCTCCCAGAAGCCTCATCTACCCCGAGGGGCAGCCCTGCTGAGCCCTGGTGCTGGGTTCCTTCCCCTCACAGGAAGGGCAGCCTGCCACTTTCTCCAGCTGGTTCCAAGCAGGGACTCAGAGGCAGGGTCAGCTTGCCGGGAAGATTAGTGCGCTGAGGTCAACAGTCATGAGTCTACCACAGCCGCGCCAACTCTGAACCTCCCTCAGTGGAGAGCAAGAATGGGGAAGAGGGAACTTCCCTGCGCAGTCAGGTGCGGGCTATGAAGGTCGCTGCCAGGACCTTCATGGAAACAGTACCCCGTGGGCTCCCCTCGCAGACCTTGCGTGTCCTCTGCACGGGGACTGTTGTCTGTGGCGCTGTGCCACATGGGGAAATGCCGCCGGCTCCCACCAAGGGCCTGGGGAAGAACCCGGAGTCCTCTGTGACCGCGGGAAGCCACTTGAAAGCTGTGCCTGGGACGCCCACAGTGAGTGTGTCTGAAGGACTGTGAGTGGCCCTCAGGTTCCAGGGGGACGGGGTTCATGGCTCAGGCTGCTGGGGAACCCAAAAGCCAAGCTCTCAGTTCACCCAGAGGCCCTCAGAGGAAAGGCTTGGCCAACCTCTCCCCAAGAACCAGCCTCACCCCCCAGCAACACACAGTTGGCCAGCGGTGGAAGGGGGTGGGGGTGGGGGGCTGAGGAGGAATCTGCTGAGCAGCCACCAGAAAGATTGGAGGCTTTGTTTGGGGCAGAGGACAGTTCTGGAAGGTGGGTTCGGGGGTGAAAAAAACCTCATCCTGGTTGTGCCCAAGGAACCTGGGAGGTGGGTGAGGCTGTCTGGGCAGGGCCCTGGGAGCAGGAAGCAACTGCAGAGTCAGATGGAAACAAGTTAAGGCCCTGGTATTTGGGGGGGGGGTGCTCCCCCTTCTTGGCTTGTTAGCAAAACAAACAAACAAGAGGGAGGGGGGAAAAACCAACTTAAATGAGCTATTGAGAAAGGAGACTGAAGTGCTCTGTCACTTAGAGATAGCTTGCTCTGTCCCTCCCCCGTCCAGGGGAAATCAGGAGTCCCACCAGCGGAACAGTCAGGGACACTGGCTTCTGCCCAGCTCAGTCCCCCAAGCAAAAAGGCGCCATTGATAAAGTGGCCGAGTCAGGCGGAGAGAAAGGCCAAGGAGCACTCTGGCCAGTGCCCTGCTGGCTCCCTGGACAGAATAGCCAAGGGCCTCGGGCAGGGAAATTTATGGGACAGAGCGTCCTTTCCCAAAGTTCTGGAGCTGAGCCGCCTTAATTTAGGGTGCAGCTAGACCTTCCTAGACCCTTCCCACTCTGGCCCCACAAGCACTCCCTGGTCCACAGCCTCCGCATAACTCTGTGCCTGTCAGTCTGTCTGTCTCTCCTCCTCTCTGATGTTGGCCACCACTCAGCCTGGGTGCAGGCTCACCCTACTCCAGGATGACCTCCAGTCTACTTAACATCTTCTGAGAGCCTGTTTCCCAGCAAGGTCACATGCGGGGCAGGAACTTGGTTCCGTCCATCCCTGGCATTGAGAGGCTGTGCCCTGGCCATCCCCCCCCCTCACCTATCCAGCTCCATGTCCCGCTTGGTGGCATCCCAGTGCCCCGCAGTGAGGCCAGCTGGGTGGGCAGCAGAGACAGAAATCACTATGGGAGATCTGCCCCCAGGGCTCTCAGAGAGTTCCACGCTCCGTCTCTGGCCCGGGGAGCTCTTCAGGCTGTTTCCAATTACGTGTGAACACATTTCCCTTTGGGTCGTCAGGCAAACAGGCAGCAGAAATCCACGGTGCCTCCCGAGCCCGCCAGGCAGAGCCCTACGGAGACGCTGTGAACTTGGTGCGCAGCCCCGGCTGCAGCTCGGAGATCTGAGAGGGGGTTCTCATAGCAACCAGGGCCCGAGAGGAGGCGGCCCCAGGCCCAGCCGATCCAGCACACCTCCCCCTCACCAGGGAAGAGCTGGGCGCATCTTGCGGGCCAGAAGAGGAGGAAGTCTGCCCTCCCTCGCAGCAGACATTTGTAAAAAGATCTGCCCGGGGGGCCAAGTCACTCTCTGGCACAGTCATTCCTGTGCTCATAGTAACAGGCGCGGAGTTGCGGCCTTTAAAAAACACCCGTAAGAGCAGAGCTGTGGCCCACACATCGATTCCCACGCAGCCGCCCCCCCAGGCCGGAGTGGAACTGCCCCACCCGGTTCCCGTGGCCGCCAGTCTCTCCAGAGACAGGTGGCCTCAGCCTCTGCCCACGGAGCTCCAGTGGCTTCCAACCGTCTGCCTCCCGGTGAGCAGTCAGCCATTGACTACTGCGACCTGGGCGGGACACCCAGACGTGGCCGGCCCTCCGCAGCACAGCCAGGACTGCGCGAAGCAGTGATCCCATGAAAGCCAGGCAAATCAGGAACTCGACAGGAGGCCCGTGAGAGGGTTGCTCTGGGAGCAGCTCAGGTCCATGCGGTCAGACGCGGGAGGTCAACCACGGGGACCCCTGTGCGCCTCCAGGGGGCATTCACCTCCTCCCTGTGCTGATGGGGTGACCTGTGGTTTGTTTGGTCCCAGGCGTGGATCTAGGGAGGGGGAAGGTAAGCGGTGTGTAAATCGAAGCGGCCCCCGGGCCTTGTCTTCATGCCGGGGTGGTGGGGGGCTGCATTACTCCTCCTGGGCACCACGAGGGTGCCTGGTTCATGCACAGATGGGGGGGGGGGCTCTCCTGTGACTCTCCTGCCCCTCTGCACTCTCCGCAGACCCCCACCCAGCTATCACACACAACGCCGCCTTGCTGGAACAAAAACACACGGTGGCAAGCCCCCCACTCCCACCCCCACGCCGGCCCTCCCAATGCTGGGGCACTGAGACCGAGACCTGTGCCTGCAGCCTGCCCACTGCCAAACCCACGGGCAGGCGCTGACGGACCGGAGTCAGCCTGCATCCTTTTTGGTTCCACTCCCCCACCCCTTGCATGTGCCCCCACCGTCGCCACCAATGAGTCGGCCTGCTCCTTGGGGGGAGGGAGGGCGCCCTCCGGATGCAATTGGTCTTCCCTCCTGGTGGGTCCAGAGCGAGTGAGCCCGCATCTCACCCTCCTCACCTCTGCGGAGCCTCCTGCCGGGACTGACAGGCTCTCCCTTGGGGCACCCGATCTCCTTCCACCCATGCCACAGCTCAAAAGCCGACCCCCTCCTGGTCTCTTGCTGGGGCCCAGCTTCCGTGTTGCACAGGGGGTTGAGGGACACCAAGACGTGGGCCAGCCGAGGGAGAATAAAGGCCGTGGGCAGCTCCGGGCCTCTGGCGCTCCGGGTTCCCAAGCAAGCGTGTGCTCCTTCAGCCGTCTGTGGGGCCTCGGCAGGAAGACCTGCCCCCGGGGGGGCTCTGACTGAGACGGACTCCGCTTGGTTGTCCTGGAGAGGGACTCCTGGTCGCCTCTGGGAGGCGATCCTCACAGGCCCGGCAGCCGCCTCTTACCCTGTAGCAGTGGGCTGTGTGAGGTCCCCGCCCTCCATCCCGTGACCCTCACCTGTGCGGCTCGGTGGGGGCTCTGCGAGGCGGTGGTGTGGAGGAGGCAGTTGTGTACAGTCCACAGGCTTGGCAGTCCCTTCGCAGATGTGAGAGGGACAAGACACTGAGCAGAGAACACGAGGTCTACTAACTCATGAAAGAGGGCCCCGGAGAGGCCACTGGCTTCTGAGTGTGGGAGCCCACTGGTGTGGGGGCTCAGAGGGTCCCACGGCAGCTACTTGAGGCCGTGCCCATGCCCCCTTCTAGGTTGTAGGTTCTCTGAGAGTGGGAACCACGGCCTCTCTGCTGTTTCTGGGGGCCCAGCCCAGGGCCCAGTTCACGGACTCACACATGCACTCACCTTGCGACATGATGTGATCATCAAAGGCTACCCATGGCATGTTTTCTGGAACACACCAGCTGTTTCCCTCCCGTGGGGCTGTGACCGAGCTGCGCTCTGTGAAGGGAGCTTAGGGACCAGCCCACATACGGCAGAGGCTGGTTGTCTGAGTCCCAGAAGCCAGCCTGGTGAATGGCCGGTCACCTGTAGCTCCATTGATGTCAAGGTCAGGCTCCAAACACAGCCTGATTGCTTCTCATCAAATAGCCATTCCTCCCTGCCCCCTGTCCAGACCACTCTGAGACCACCGCCCCAAGGTAGACATGTCTCCTCACTTCCACCTCTATCCCCCCACTCCGGCCAGCTCCCTTCCAGACTGCAGTGTGTGTGTGTGTGGGGGGGGGGGGCAGTGTAGCGGTGTGTGAGTGAGTGTGTGTATGTGTGACGGGGCATGATGATGAGTGAGTGTGTGATGCATGAGTGGGTACATATGGTGAAAGTGTGAGCATGTGCAAGAGAGTCTGTATGTAGGAGTGAGTGTGTACGTGTGTACATGAGTGTGGGCGTATGAGTGTGGCTGCGTGAACATGTGTGTGGGCGTGCATGTATGAGTCTGTCTGTGGGGATGAGTGTGGAGGCGTGTGCATGAGTGTGTGCACGTGCCTCGTTGGCGGTGCCGAGGAGAGGAGGGGCGTAGGATTGGAGCGTTCAGCCCAGGACAGATGCTGGTCTCCAGGGGTCGCCTGGGTTCTGACAGGGTGAAGGAAGGGGCAGGAGGGCAAAGGGCCGCTGGGCATGTACTCTGCTTCCCTAACCCCCACGGAGATGATGGGCTGGCGTCAGAGCCGGGGACCGCTGAGGGCTGGGCCAGAGAGGGGTCTTTAAGGAGGAGGGTGGTCCTTCAGCCCCCCTGCTCTCTCCCTCCCCAGAGTGCAGTCCCAGGGCGCTTGCCCACGATGAGTCCCGCCATCAGCTTTGCTGGCAGTTCTCGGCCACCAAGACTGGAGAGAGGCCCAGAGTCAAGTCCCATGACCGATACGGCTTTGCATCTGTGTGTCTGCTGCACAGATGTGGGGCTCAGCGGCCCCCTGCAGGGTTACCTGGGGAGGTGGGTGAGTGAAGGCAGGCCGAGTGGGAGGCGGGGGTGCCCTTAACTGCCCTCGAGTTGGTCCTGACCCAGAGCAAGCCCCACAGGACAAAGGGCTTCCTGTTCCTGAACCACCCCCGTGGTTGCTTGTGCTATAGACGGTCATGATATGTGGGGGGCGTGGATCACCAGCCCTTTCTTCCTGATCCATCTTTGAAAGCCCCACCGATCCCGTCTGTGATCATGGCTGGCAGGCAGGCAGGGTGTCTGCACAGGAAGTGGGCTGGGGCCAGGACCGGAACCTTGGTCTCCTGCGTGGAAGGTGGTGAGGGTTCTCCCTGACCTCCCCCACTGCCCCTCCGAGGAGACCAGCACATTGCCCTCAGTGTCCAATGGGAGGGGGTGCAGAGAAGAGAAGGAAGCCCCTCCACAGGACGGACTGACACGTGGCTGCGCAGTGGGTCCTGCCTAACAGCAATGTGACAAGGGGACAGGCCCACTCTGCTGTGCCCAGGGTCCCGGCAATGGCAGCCAGCAACAGCAACCTCAGCAGGGTCCCCTGGCCAGTCCAGATCCCAGGGCCCAGAGAAAGAGCCCCCACTCCCTGGACAAGGGAAGGGCCATGAAGCCGAAAGGGCCGGAGAGGACTGGGTGGCAGGAAGTCATGGTCTCCCCTGGCCATTTCCTTCCCGCCCTGGCTCTTCTCTCCCCACGGGCTGGGCGGGCCTTCACTCCGTGCCGCCCAGCCCCAGCTGACCTCCCTGTCTCCTGCCTACTGAACCCAAAAGGGGTGCTGGTGCTTGCTGGGGGAAAGCAGCATCCTAGCTGGTGCCCTGGGCAGTCAGAGAGCATGCCGGCCTCTCCACCTCCTCCAGGAGCCCCCCCAAGCACAGGCGGGAGGGGGCATCCAGCAGTTCAGGGGGAAATGGTTTTCCCCTGACTTCTCCAAGGCCCCTGAAGCCGCGTCTGCCTAGCGTGACCCCTGCCCGCATCTTCCTGCGAACCGCCTTCTTGGTGCGAGAGAGCCACACACACACTGTGGTCCCGGCTCAGGCAGAGGGTGGACGGGAAGTGCCCACCGGGCCAGCCTCTCAGACAACAGCCCCTTCAGTGTGGGCTGCAGAGCAAACACCGCGCTGCCCTGGGCTGGGCCGCCTGGAGGCGGGAGAGGCTTCTGTCCGCTGCTGCTGCGGGCAGAGCCGCACAAAGAGCTCAGTGTTGGGTCGCCGAAGCCCCCAGCCCAGGACTGCTTGATCCGCAGCCGCAGGCACAGGTCCGCGTGATTTTCTCAGGCAGCCCCCACCCCCAGCCTTCCCCTTACACAGGGCTTTTCATGCAGCACGGAGGTGTGTTTACATGCTCCCGCCAACTTCAAAGCACTCCCCAAGTTGCTCTGATTCTGGGGTGGCTGGCACAGGAGGGAACCAGCCCTTTGCATGGGGGAGGGGTGGACTGAGGGGGGAGGGCCCAGAGGGTCAAGGGAGGGCTTCAGAAAGGGGGCATCCTGGGGCTGGAGGCCAGGGTGTGGAGGTGGGGAAGCCTAAGTGTTTGTGCCAGGAAGACACGTGTCCTTTCAGAAATAGTCCTTGAACTGAGACCATGGGTTCTGTTCGTGACCCCTGGTGACCCGTGGGGGACAGTACAGCCCCCTCAGGGTCTTCTTGGCTGGAAGCACTGGAGAAGTGGGG
>PVJH01027441.1:8956-28905 GCA_004026705.1 Nesogale talazaci | reverse complement strand
GGATGGAGGGAAGTGAGTTGGAAGGTGGAGGTGAGAAGCCAGGGGGCGGGGCCTGGGGGAAGCAGCGGGGGGCGGGGCCTGGGAGCCGCGAGGGGGCGGGGCCGGGAGCAGCGAGGGGCACACGCTGAGGGGGTGACGAGGTCCTGGGACAACGGCCGGTGGGGGGGGAGGGCCACTTTCCAAGGGCACTAGGGGGCCATCCCGGGTTGGCGAGGGGCTGCGCGGGGGCGGAGGGCGCCGGGGGCCACGGGGGCCTTCCCCGGCCGTACCTGTCAGACGGATCTTGATGCTGGAGCCATTCCTGCGCGTCCCGGGGTTCGACATCTCCCTCCAGCGATCGAGCGGCCGCGGATCCAGCGCCGCTGCCCCCCGGTCCGGCCCGGCCCGGCCCCGCCGCCGCCGCCTCAAGGTTACGGCTCCGGGCTGGGCGCCGGGGTCCGAGCCGGGACCCAAACTCCGCGGCCCAGGCGTCTGGCCGGCGGGCGGGTAGCCGAGCCGGGGTATTGGCTCTCGCCCCAGCGCCCCCGGCCCGCGCTCGCTCCCGGCCGAGCCCAGTGCAGAGCCGCCGCCGCCGCCTCCACCACCACCTCAGAGCCGGACGCCTGCCGCCCTCGCCGCTTCCGCCGCCGCCTCCCCGAGCCGCGCGCGCGCGCGCCCGCCCGCCCGCCGCCGTGCCGGCCCGGCCCTGCGCGCGCCCGGGCGTGAGCCCCCGCTGGCGTGCGCGCCCCCGCCGGACACGTCGGGGCGGGGCGGGGCGCGCCACGCGGTGACGTCGCACGCCCAGGCTCCCCGCCGCGCGCCGGGCGCTGGAGTCGGTGGGCCGGGGCTTCCCGGCGAGCAGTGCAGCCTGCCCGGGGTCCACCCCGCGCCTTGTCCTCGCGACGGTTCCAGTAGAACCTTTGTGCAAAGGCGGACGTGAAAGTTCGGACAACGGACTTGGTTTTCCTGGTCTGATTCCAGGCTCCAGGTCCCCCCAAAGCTGGTGGTGAAGCTCTGGCGGCCTCCTCGCAGGCCGAGCACCTGGACAAGCAGACATCAGTTGCATAATTTGTTTTCAGATAATACACCTTCAAAGAGGCACAGCTCAAAGAGCCCCTTAGAGATGTGTTCTGTGCCGCTGCAGCGCTCCTCTAGCCCCTGACCGAAGCGAAGTTGCTGGCAGGGGAGGAAGTGCCCATTTGAGAGGGTGACAAAGTTGAGAGGTGGTCCCAAGCGTTTCGTCCAATCTGCATACAATGTGGATTCACAAAAGCCTGGAAGCCGCGTTGCCACCGGCCGGCGCCGGCGGTTTCCCTGGTTTCTCGCATCTCCCCTCCCAGAGTTCCAGGGAAAGAAAAGGCATTCCGCATTTCCAGTAAGTACATTGTTGATAGGATTGGGAGAGGAAATCACAAGTTCATCAAGAGGGAAAGCTGGGCTTGTTTATCAAGCTTGAGATTGGCCAAGTTCCTCATTCTTGCCAGGCCTTTGTTCAGGAGGTGGAAGCCCTGAGAAAGGTGTCCCTAGGAGAGGCTCACTGGGCTTTCACTGGAAAGGTTGCAGATTCCTGGCTGCGCCCAGGGACACCTGGCACGCAGATGTTAGAAAACGCAACCTTTGAAAGCCCTATATGTAGGAGGGACGGTTCTATTCTGAACACATGACGTGGCCATGGCTCCAGGTCACCTCGCAGGCAACTGGTACTGGTTACCAGTTGAACATTGTGGAGACTGTTGGAAACATAGCAAATTATAATACCCCGGTCACATCTGCCACACTCTTGGGGAGAAAGAGGGTTCTACCCACATCAAGAATTACAGCCGGGGGAACTCACAGGGGCAGTTCAACGCTACCCTATGGGGCTGCTGTGAGCCAGAACTCCCTTTGATTGCAGTGAGGGAGCAGTGAGTGGGCTGGGAGGAACAAACTGACAGTGAGGCATGGAGAGAGAGATTGGCCCACAAGGCGAGACCATGGGTTACACAATTCTGCTTAGGAAAAGAGAGCAGGGAGATTTCAGAAGAACCACCACAAGCAAGACCGAGTTCAAGTCTGCTGGGCATGGCAGACAGAGGGATCAACATCAAAAGAGTGTGAATGTAGAGACACTTCCCAGCACTTTTTTCCATGCCCCTGAAATCACAGAGCTTCCAGATCTCTCCACATACCTGACTCCAGTGAAAATTGAGAAAAAGGACAAAGAACATCCACCCACTTAAGAACCATCGCTGCTGTTTTGTTTCAAGGCTGGGCTAGCCCTCCTAGTGCACTGCAAGGTGTACCTTCATGTCCTTTCACCACACATCTCACTGGTAGGCAGCTGAACAGGGACCAGGGGCGTCTGCTGGGCATGCTCCAAATTCAGGCCCCCAGCCAGGTAGGCAGTACACCTGGGTGGGTCCAAACTAGGCCAGGCAGGCTTAATTCAGCCAATGGGGTGGACCTCGGGCCCTTTAACTGCTTCTCCGCCTTCTGCTCAGCCTTGGGTCTCTCTCTCAGGGCCACAGGTCACCAAATGTGGGTGTGCAGTCCCATGAGGGTGCCTTGTTCCGTGACTGTGAAAACCTGAAACTTCTGTCCTTTATAAAAACCCACTTGGATCACAAACCAGGCTTTAGTGTGAATACTTTGTCATGCAAAGCCAAGAACCCAGGTGTTTCCCACCCAGAAACCAAACAGAACTGCCGTACCCGATTTTCCAACCTTCTTAGCCTTGAGAGTGTCAGTCACTAGGCTTGGGGACTTAGGACTCCAGTCTTGGGGGACATCTAGATCCACTGGTGTAGCATGGTCCACAAAGACAGTGTTGTACATCCTACTTTGGTGAGTAGCCACTGGGGTCTTACAAGCACCCAAGCACCCAAGACATCACCAGACCCCACTTGAACAACATTAGAAGCTAGGAGTGAGATGTACCATTTCCTGGCCACAAATCGTAACCACCTATCTATTCATATTCATTACCATTCCTCTTAGAATCTGTTACATATTCATACCCCCCTATTCCTGGTATACCCTTTTAAAAGTCTCCACCCCCTTTTCAGGGGATTTACCTTGAGGACTCAGGACCCAGCCTTGCTCCTTGCTTTGTCAACCGATGTAAAGGCTCCCTGTTACATGTTCACTTTGTTTTTAGACCTCTTTTCCATGAGGAATATTCGTGCTAAGTCACCAGCCCTTTGGCAGACAGTGGTTTCTGCTGAAGAGAGGGCAGCTGTGAACTCACCCAAACCCACACTCTGCCCTGTCTGGATCTACCACGTGACCGGCTGGAGCCAGAGCCAGATAATTAAACTCCAAATCTCAGTATGCTCATCATAAAAGTTATTATGATGAACTGTACACTTTCTGGAACCATGGAGAGTGCATGCACCCCTGAAACCATTGCTCTAAGATCATCTTTAAACCTTAAATGAAAAACAAATTCCCTCAAGTCATATAAAAGCCAAACAATAGTTTAACTTGCCCAGTTAAAAAAAAATTTTTTTTAAGTCTGCCTTGAGCATTAGGCTCTTTTTAAGAAGCATCTACTTGTGATCAGACAGACAATAGCAACACAGAGGATGAGACAGGAAAGCTCTTACCACTGTTTTGGGGACCCCAGAGGGGGTAATCTTGATAGATTTTCTCAATGGACAAAAAATGGTTACAAGGTCTTCTTAGGAAGAAAGAAGGTTGAAGAAAATTGTGAATAGTATTGGTGAGGAGAGGAGAACATTTTTTGTACCAGGGAAATGTTTTCATTGCAACAAGGCACCGGCTCATTCTTCAAGGGTAGCAAGGGCCATCCTATCAAAATTCTCCTGAGAAACCCACCCTGAACACCCAACCACTCTGATGCTGCCCCTTCAGACTTCTCTTTGTTCCCTAAACTCAGAAAACATTTCAAAGGAGCATAACTGGGTTCTCTTTAGGAGACATGGTGTAAATCGAAACAGAGAGCAGAGATTTCTTTAAGGAAAGTTATCGCTGTCGAGTCAATTCTGACTCAGCAACCCCAGAGGACAGGGCCGAGCTGCCCCTGTGGGTTCCTGGGACCAGGACTCTGAACAGGAGTAGAAAACCTTGTGGCTGGGGAGAAGCTAGTGGTTTCGAATCGGGTAACCAGGGCTCCTCGCCTAGAGGGGAGTCAGCGTGCTGGAAGCACCCCCTGCCGAAGTGTGTAGACCTAGATGAAGGAAGGATATCTTCAGAAATAATGTTAGTGTTTTTTCTTGGTCAGCGTTTCCCATGATTTGTCCTAATACTTTCTGACTGACCCTCATACGATAGAACAGAACAATGGCAAAGCCCTGAGCCATGTTCACAGTCATTATGTTTTAGACACCATTGTTGTCGTCATGGTGTCAGCCTGTCTCCAGTATCCTCCGCCCTTTCAATGATGCTCTTCCATCCAGGATGTGCCTCTCCAGGGACTGGTTCCTCCTGAAACCATCCCTGACCAAAGGACAGGAGACAAAGTCTTATTATCATCCCCACTTCTAAGGAACATTCTGGCTGTCCTTCCAGGATAGATTTGTTCATTCTTCTCAGCATACAAATTGAATAAATGTGACGAACAGAAACCTCGGTGCGAACTTTTCCTGCTTTTATACCGTATTTCCTCATTCGTGTTAGAATGACTGTCTTTGCCTATGGACATAGTACACAAGATCACAATGAAGTAAGTATTCTGGAATTCTCTTTCTTCATATGGTATCCATAATTTGTTATGATCCACAGAGTCAAATGCCTTTGCATAGTCTGTAAAACAAATAAATATCTTGCTGACATTCTCTGCTGCTTTCAGCCAAGATTGATTTGATCAGCTATGATACCCACTATTCCACGTCCTCCTTTGAAACCAGCTTGGATTTCTGTACTTCTGCAATCATTTGGGGGTTAACTTCAGCAAATCTTTACTTGCATAAGATTTTGATAGATAATTTCCACAGTCTGTTGGATCACCTTTATTTGCAATGGGCACAAATAGGGAACTCTTCCAGTCAGTTGGTCAGAGAGCCATCTTCCAGATTTCTTAGCATAGAAGAATGGCCACTGTGTGTTGCACCCATTTGATTTTTTTTGGTTTGGGATCATTTTATTGGGGGCTCTTACAGCCCTTCTAACAAGCCAGACATCAAGTGTCTCAAACAAATCCATTTGTTGAAACATCTCGATTGGTATTCCCTTAATTCCTGGAGCCTTGTTTTTGGTACAGATTTACTGAACCAAAGGGAAACAGCATATGACCTGGCAATCCCAAAACTTGACCTATATCCCAGAGAAATAAGAGCTGTAATATGAATAAATATGTACACACCCATGTTCAACAACGCACTATTTACACTAGCAAATAGAAGGAAATAACCTAAATGCCTATCAGTGAAACAATGAATAAAGAAACTATGATACAGACACATAGTAGACTATTATGTAGCTTAAAGAATAGCAGTGAATTTGAGAAATAGCTCATGGCATGCATGAACCTGGAAGGCATTATGTGTAGTGAAGTAAGTCAATCATGACAGAATATCAGATGAGACCACTATTAGGGAAAATCAAGGAAAAAGTTTTTCACACTAAAAGAAATATTCTTTGATGATTCCCAGAGTGGGACAGGAAGGGAGGGTAACTGACTAACTAAAGGTAGACACATATTAATCGAGGTAAAGGAGAAAATTAAAAGCCATTGCCACCAGGTCGACTCTGACTCATAGTGGTCTTCTCTAGTGTTTTCTGAGGCTGTAAATATGAATGGGAACAGAGAGCCTCCTCTTTCTTCCCCTGAGTAGCTGGTGGACTTGAACCACTGACTTTGTGGTTAGCAGTCCAACGCTTACATTATCAGAGAAGGAGAGGGCAACCTAAATGAATTGCCTGGTACAAAGAAAGAAAGAAAGAAAGAATCGGCCACTGTTCAACAATTTCAGGTGGTAGAAGCAGCCCACAATGCACAGATGCATTGACAAAGCCAAAGCTCTGGGAATTGACCGGTCGCCAGTTGAATAGGCTCCTTCGAAGGCTCTAAGTGCACACTAGAAAACAAGTAGCCATCAAGACAGCTCAGCAACCAAGGATCGGATCCTTTCAAGAGGAATGGGTACTGTCTCTCAGAAATAATTGCCCAGAGGAGGGGGGCACGAATGGTTTGCACTCAACAGGATGGCAGTGGGGTTGGAACAAGTCCAGCCAGTGGCACTGCCCAGAAAGGCCTGGCGAGCTACTTTCAGCAAGATTCAAGGATCCCGGGATAGTGCTACACAGTCACGCATGGTGTCATCTTGAGTTGCAACAAGCTCAGGGCAGCAGGCTTGGCTTTATTTCATTGGTCTTCTCATCTTAGGGCCACTCAAGCCCCGGAAGTCATTGCCAGTGGACTGGGTGGAGGTGAGGCCTCACCCTGGCTACCTGGGGATAGTGAGAAGGAAAGATGAGAGCCCTCTTGCCTTTGTCAGGGAACTGGGACACTGCCTGCTGCCAAAACAATACACAATGAGGCTTTCTCCTACAGAGGACGGGGCCTGGAGTCTGCACAGTTCCAGATAGCTAATGTCTGACTCTGGAATGGGATAGGGAAAGGGCAGCAGCTTCTCATCGCCTCTAGTTTAAGGAGCCCTGCTGGCGTGATTGGAGTGTCCCTCTGCCAACCCAGAGGTCGGTGGTTCAAAGCTACCAGCCTCTGTGGAAGAAAGCTTTGGAAACCCGATTGGACAGCTCTCCTTCACTCTACAGCCTCGCTCTGAGCCAGAATCAACCCAGCGGTGATGGGATTTAATGGTGTCTCTGTCAGGTGCTCACCAGCTAACAGAGATTGATGCTGCCGGGGAAAACAGGCCTGGGCCTCTGTTTCCACTGAGGCGATGGTCTGGGAAACCCACGGAGTTTCTACTCCCCCCTCGAGGGGAGAGAACGATGAGTGGGAATCAGCTAGAGGGCTGTGGAGTTCTTCCTGGTTTGGTTAAACCGAAGAACTTCCAGCCATCGAGTCCATTTTGACTCAGAGCCTCCCTATAGGACGGATCCAACTGGGTTTCCCAGACCAGAACACTTCATGGGAGCAGCCAGCCTCGCGCGGAGCAGCTGGTGGGCTTGAACCGCCGACCAGGACCCCTTTGGTTAAGCAGGCACCAGAGTGTAAAGCGCAGTTTGGCATTTGCGCGCGGAAGCGCACGCTTGTTCTCTGTCAGCGATGTGGAGGCAGCCAATCAGGAGTCGAGGCTGAAGAAGGTCTGCGGTTTAAAACCAAGTGGGGAACTCGTGACTCAGGGCATCGGCGGCTCTTGTGCTGATTTTATTAAAGTGAAAAAAAAAATACTGTCAGGGGGGCCCATATTTGCATGTGGCAAATATGCACCACGGTTTGGGCGGGCCCGTGGGTGGCCTACCCCCCCATTGCTGCAGAGGTGGGGTGCTCCCTGCTGGACACACTCGGCCCACTCCTTACCTTGAACTCGCCTTTCTGTGGCGATCTGGGCAACTTCACCCCGTATTCCGGTGAGGCAAAAATAGGAACCCACAGAGACAAACCAGACAACTTCCCTCGTGGCGGGAGCAGGGTGGGAGCGGAGCCTCCTCCGTATTTAAAGGCACTCCTTAAACAAATTAAGGGAATTTAGAGCTTAATCGCATCTGGTTTGCGTGGGGAGGGATGATAGATAATTATTAGCTGCGACTCCTGCTCGGCGAATGTGATATGGAGTTGGTGAGACTCGGGGATTCCAAATGGGTTCCTTCCTGGTGGGGTGTGCGTCAGAGGGGGCTGTGAGCCGAAACAATCGCTCTGTCCGCGGGTCTGTCGTCCTGGTCGGCCAGCCTTCTTCCTGCCCATGCCGAGGGGCTGGCTTTCCAGGACCCACAGGGTAGGAAGCGCAATTTTGTCATTTTTATGCACCTATCTGTGGACACAGCGGCCCCGATGGTGTCGTGGGTTCTGTGCTGGGCTGCTAACCACAAGATGGAGGGTTTGAACCCGGCGGCCCCTTCGAGGGAGAGAGCTACAGCTGTCCACCCACAGAGAGATTGACAGTCGCAGAAACCCACCGGCCAGTTCGTCTCTGTCCACGGGGTCACCCAGAATGGACTCGATGGCAGTGAGTTTGGCCAGGAGCAGGAGCAGGAGCAGGCCTGGTGGCGCTGTGATCCAAACAGCTGCTGACGGAAGGGTCGGCAGGCAGTACAAAACCACCAGCTGCTCTGACACAACCAGAGGAAGCCATCTGCCCCCTACAAGATACACAGTCTCAGGACTCCAACCTAGGGTTGCTAAGTTGGAGTGACCAGGTTGCTAAGCATTGAAACCGACTGGATAGCAGTGGGGGTTTCTTGGGGGGCTGATACGTGTAACAGAAGGTCGCCCTGGTGGCATCATGGTTATACATTGGGCTGCAAAGTCTCGCAACACACGCACTGACACCAAATGCAGGAAGGTCACGGGCAGTGGGTGGAAAGTCTTGTGGCTCCAGTGGCGGTGGAAGCGTCTCAGCACTGATGCAGGTCTCCACGTGGCTCTTCCAGCTCCAGAGTTCCGCCTCCATCAGCTGACCTCCATGTGCCTGGTCGACAGCAATGGCTCACAGAGACAAACAGAGGCTGTATCTGGCCTCTAGGGAGCCATTTCTCTCTTCCATGCCTCCAGATGAGGTCATCAAGCTGCAAGCTGATTGCCAGACTAGACTGTGGTTATGTAACTGCCACCTCACCTAAATGACTGCTCTGCGCCTCCGGTGTTTCTATCTGCTCCTTCCGGCAAGATTCCTGAGAGGGTCTTTGATCTCCTGCATCAGTGTGTTCAACTGAATGCAGGCGTAGTGACCAAAGCTGTGTAAGTAATGAAGATCATCATTTTTAACATGAATCAATGAACGGTCTTATGACCAAAGAACGGTGAAAACTTGAAAAATTGCTCTAAGACATTTCATTTCTCAAGACAAGTAAGCCCCAGATTTGGACTAGTTTCCCATTGATGGTTGATCTAAGCTGAGTGAAAGAATGTTAACTTCAGAGGAGAAACGCCTTTTTATTACAGGTAACGTCCCGGCCATCTATCAGACGTTTGTTGGATGTGGTTCTACTTTAGGCATTTAGGTCTCAAGTTCATGAGAATATTATGCTGAGTGAATAAACCGATAAAAAAAAAAAAAGACAGTCTATGAGACCACTATTATATAAAAAAAATCAAAAACAGATATGAGCACCCCAAAAGAAACACCCTTGCATAAGTACCCCAGGTAGGCAGGTTAATTATCAAGTAGAAGGTAGACGCACATTACCTTGGGTAAAAGGGGCGGCCTTTGTGAGGGAGTTCAGCCTCCATGACCTTGAGATCAGAAGAATTAGATGGTGCCCAACTGCCACTCCCAGCTGCTCTGGAAGGCAGCCCATTAGAAGGTCCTGGATAGAGTGGGAAGGTGCATGGAGGATTCCCCAGTTGGGGAGTTGGGCTGGTAGCCACTGCCAGGTCAAACCCATCAGCCTCCAAGGGGAGAAGAGACAGCCTTCCACTTCCTTAAAGAGCTACAGTCTCTGGACCACTGTGTCCTAGAGTGTGGCTATGGGTCAGTATCAAATCGATGGCAGGGAGTTTGCTTTTTGGTGAAATACATAAGAAGCACTCATCAATTATTTTACCATCGGTACCAGTTCACTTGCTATTCTCACCTTCTTCAGGGTCTAATTCAGTGACTTTAATATGTTTATCATCCCACTCGACCGTTACCATTAGACATTTCTCAATTTTCCCATCTCTCTTAATGAAAGCTCGGCGTCCCCTATGCAGAGTCTCCCCCCTTTCCCTCCCACCCGTGCCAGGTAGCCACTCATCAAGTTTGCGCTCTAGCCTGACCTGTCCTAGATGTTTCGTGTAAGTAAGGGTCGACACTATTTGTCCTGTGGGGTTGATTTACCTCACACTGCATAATGTTGTCAAGGTCCGTGCGTGCTGTGGCCTGCCTGAGGGGCTTCCTTTCTTTTAGGGCTAATATTTCCAGCAGGAGCCTTGGCGGCAGAGTGGGTAGAAACTCCCTGACAACAAGATGGTGGCCCTTTGAACCCATCAGCCACCCAGAAGGGGGAAGAGGTGTCCGTCCGCTTCCATAAAGTTTTACAGCCTGGGGAACCTGATGGGGCGGTCTCATTCTGTCCTCAACAACCGTGGCAATGTTCTTGGAAGCAACCACTTTTCATTGATCTCAGTATTTCCAAGTCATGTGCTTATTTATCTGTTTCTTGATTCTGGCATCTTAAGCATGATTAATGACCTCCCGGGGACCCTGGTAGAGTCGTGGTTACAGTTTGGGCTGCTAACTGCCAGTTCAGCAGTTTGAAATTACCAGCAGCCCTGAGGGAGAAAGATGGGAGTTTGGGACTTCATAAAGAGTTTCCGTCTTGGAAGCTCACAGGGGCAGTTCGCCCCTGTCCTGTAGGGTACGAGTGATGCATCAACATCCACTCCATGGCAGCTAGGTTGGTTTTGGTTTTGGTTTCCCCTTCCCCCATCTTCCCACAGCAGAATTTGAATCAGGTCCATTTGCTCTCGCTGACCCATAAACGAGACTCACTGCATCAAGTCAATTCCGAGACTCGAACGCTTTACAGGAGTAAAAGACCTTGTCTTTGTCCTGAGGAGTGGCTGGCGGGTTCAACCTGTTGGCCTTTCCAGTTAGTCTTTCTTAAAAAAACAACAACAAAAAAAAAACATAGCGTCATTTTCTTGCTTCATGAAAGCGGTATCTAGAGGCAGTCGCTACCCAAACTCTCAAATATACGGGGGCTGTTTTTGAACTCACAATTACTGTCTTAATGATGGAGCTTCTTGAGAATGGTAATTGTGTAAAATTGCTATTGCAGTTTTATTGTCAATACGATGTGCCTGTAAACCAAAGGCTCTCCCCTTTGTAAAGAGGCAGCAGAGATAATTGAATGCTTAATTAGACAAAGGTCATTCATCTCTTGTCACACATGTTCATCTGGTTTTCATTGTTCATTGGATTTAATATTGGTCTTGAAAATAGTTGATGCTGTGTTGTTTATAACTTCCCTAATGAAAGTTGTGTTATAAGCAGCGGAATTTTTTTTCTTTTCTTCTCCTTGCATGTCTTTTACTTCCTCCCAGCTTCTTCCCAGGCCCACACCCCTCCCTCTGTGGCCCAGTTCACTTCTTTGATGTCCATTATGTCGTAGGCTTTCCTCTCATGTCTGGTGATTCTTGGTGGTCTGTTCTTTGCACAGGGAGTTATTTAAAAATCTCCAAAATCTTGAGTCACCTGACTTGGTGGCTTCTTTGTGGCAGTGACAATACCAGAGTCTTTTGCTCCCTTCTCGTGGGATGGTCAGGTTTTCCAGAGAAGGATCTTGGAGTCTCCTGTCTGAAGGACATGTAACTGGTTGGCAACATTCCATTTGCCCAGTGAGAGAAGGCTGGGGTGAGGGGGCTCACTCAGCATTACCGATGTCATTTATTTAACCCTTCTGCATTTAATGCAGGGATAAATCTGGTTTGGCCTGCGCTTAATATACTCCAGTGCATTTTTATATAGACAAGAGAATATAAGGGAGTAACCCCCCAAAAAATGCACATTTGTTTTGTTTTGTTTTTTCACATCACTGCCCTGGTGAGAGTAGACAGCCCAGCCTTGCTCCTGGAGAGCTGCTACGGGATTTGAACCTCAACCCTGTGGGCCGCAGTCCTGCACACAACCACTGTGCCACCAGGGCTCAGCACACATTTTTTTTGTTTTGTTTTTTACATTTTTTTTTATGTGAGGGGGGCTAGTACATTTGGAGTTCGGGCGACAAGGTCAGACTATTGATCAAGCTTTCTATGTAGAGGTTCTGAAAAACTTCTGTAACAGTGTGTGACCCAAAAAGAGACCTGATTTCTGGAAGATGGGGAGGGGGCTTTGGGGGTGTCTGGTTTTGCCGTCACAATGCACCTGTTCATGTAGCCGTCTCAGTGTGCCAGTTTGGGGCAAAACCCAGCATGCCTCTCTTGTTCCATGCACTTGACTCGCCTGATCTCACTCCATGCGATTTCTTTTAGTTTCTGCGAATGAAGAGAGACATGAAAGGATAGTGATTTGATGACATAGACGAGGTGAAGAAAAAATGAGGGCGGTGCTGTCAGCCATTCAAACATATGAGTTTGAAAAATGTTTCTAAAAATGGAATTGCAGGTTTGCCAAATGTATTGCGTGTAAGGGAGAGTACCTTGAAGGTGATACGGTTGTTTGTTTGTTTTTTGTAAAAATCATTTGCCATATATACAGGACTCAAGTATAAGTCGATCAGAGTATCAGCCAAGGCAACTAATTTTACCACAAAAACAGCATTAAAAAATGTGCTGAACACCTGGGGTCTTAAAGGCTTGAAGATAAACAAGTGGCCATCTAGCTGAAAAACAACAAAGCACACATGAAAGAAGTACAACCAGTCCGTCCCAACATGATCGTGGCAGACACAGTGGGTGCATAAGCAAATGTGGCATAGAAAGATGATGATGTCTGGCTCTCAAGGGATAGAGAGTCTTAAAGGCTTAAAGATAAAAAACAGTCATCTAGCTGAGAAGCAACAAATTCCACATGGAAGAAGCACAGCAGCCTGGGTGATCACAAAGTATTGAGGGGATCAGCTCTCAGACATCAAAGAACAAAAAATCATATCACTGTGAATGAGGGGGAGTGCAGAGTGGGGATCCAAAACCCGTCTGTAGGCAACTGGACATTCCCTCAGAGAAGGCTCAGGGAGGGGGTGAGGCAGTCAGGGTGCATGTAGCAACAAGGAAAAACATATAATGTTCCTCTAGTCTTAAATGTTTCCCCTGCCCTACCCACTTTCATGATCCCATTTCTACCTTGAACCAGAAGAGGTACACTGGTACAGATAGGAACTGGAAACTCAGGGAATCCCAAACAGAAGAGCCCCTCAGGACCAGTGGTGAGAAGGCTGATATTGGGAGGGTGGAGGGAAGGTGAGGTAGAAAGGAAGAACAGATTGCAAGTTTCTACATATAACCTCCTCCCTGGGGAACGGGCAGTTGAGAAGTGGGTGGAGGGAAATGTCAGAGGGTGTAAGACATGACAAAATAATAATTTATAAATTCTTCATGGGGGAGGGAACAGAAAAAGGAGTGGATACCAGGGGCTGAAGTAGAAAGCAAGTGTTTTGAGAACCATGAGGGAAACAAATGCACAAGCGTGTTGACACGATGGAAGGATGTGTGCACTGTAATAAGAACTGTACAAGCCCCCAATGATTTTTTTTTAAAAATGTGTTGGAAAACTTGGCTTATACACAAGTATATCTGGCAAATATACACTTTTGAAAAAAATGCTGTTTTTCTGGGAGCTGCTCCCTCACACACTTCGAGTGCTTGACTAACTTCATGGGATTTGCCAACACAGTGGCTTCTTTTTCTATTAGGAAGAACTTTAGAAGCACCCACAGAAATAAATAACCACCCTCCATGGACCTATCACCAGCCTCAACAGCCATGATCACAATGCCAGTCCTGCTCCAGATATACATCTTTTCCACTTCCCAGCCGTATGACGCTGTCAAATCTGTTCCAACGCATAGCGACCCTATCTATGTACAACAGAAGGAAACACAGCCCGGTCCTGCTCCATCCGGACAATGGTTCTGATGATGAAGCCCATTGTGGCAGCCCCTGTGTCCATCCACCTGGTCGGGATCCTACCTCTTTTTTTTGCGGTCCTTCTCCTTTACCAAGCAGATTGCAGGGAGGACATACACAACAAGGTGGTCGCCAATTTCTTGCGGGGGTTATTCAGTGACACCGATTACATTCTTCGTGCTATGCAATCATTATTACTCTGCCCTTTTCCAAATCATTCCACCACTGTTAGGAATTGGGTCTCTCTCCCCACCCCACCCCCCTCCCATTCCCTCAGCTGACTGAACATCAGCATCCACTTGGCTGGGCCATGACTCTGGATATTGAGTAATGATCCTCTGCTTCTGTGATGACACGAGTATCACAATCATGTATGCTGTAAAAATCCAGCCTCCGCCTTGTTCCTGGGGCAGAACGCGGGAAGATGCGTTCTATCCTGATGTTACCTCTTTTGAGATCTACAGGAGACGGCACACATGAGCAGAGTTCAGCGCGCACTCTTATCCCTGAGGAAGAACAGCTGGAATAGAACATGTCATTTGGAACTGAGGTTCCTTAGCCCCGGGGACAGATGGGTGACAAGGACTTTCCCCAGAGCTGACACATGGACAAGACCTCTCCCTCTGGCTGGTACCCTCAACTCAGACGTCTAACTTCCTAACCTTCCTATCATGCACCATGCACTAAATGCCCCCTAAGCTAGTAACTGCCCCCTAAGCTAGTAACTGCCCCCTAAGCTAGTAAATGCCCCCTAAGCTAGTAAATGCCCCCTAAGCTAGTAAATGCCCCCTAAGCTAGTAAATGCCCCCTAAGCTAGTAACTTCCCCTCTTCCCCTCCCTCTTCCCCCTGATAACCATTAATATTTTTGGAGCCTATATATTTATTTCATATCAACATCATACGGTACTTTTTCCTTTTATTTATTTATTTATTTATTTATTTATTTATTTTTTGTCATCACTGCTCTTTGGTGGTGGGAGGAGGCGGCCCAGCCCCACTGCTGGAATTGAACCTCCATCCCAGTGGGCCGCAGTCCCGCGCACAACCACTACGCCACCGGGGCTCAGCCCCACTTTTTCCTTTTAATCTATTTTTTTGAAACAGAATTTCAAGCACCATGCTATCCCATCTGCAATCATTCAGTTGCCATCTCTAGAACATAGACTACTTTTAATTCACGCGAAACCAAAGCCATTAACCCACCACCCCCAAAACAGTTTTAATCT
The DNA here is from genome assembly GCA_004026705.1 of Nesogale talazaci. Taxonomy (NCBI): domain Eukaryota; kingdom Metazoa; phylum Chordata; class Mammalia; order Afrosoricida; family Tenrecidae; genus Nesogale; species Nesogale talazaci. The sequence goes on along the minus strand of PVJH01027441.1, from coordinate 14,087 downwards.
TAATGTCATTAAGCATTCAATGTTGAAGTTTCCAATGGTCTCACAAGTGCTGTAAGTTTTTCCTTTATTTCACCTTACATTTTGTTGTATCAAAATACAAATAAGCTCCCTACACTGTGGCTGGCTAGTATATTTGAATGTCTCCATTGACAGACTTCCCTAGGAGCAATTTTTAAACTGAGATTTATTAGATACAGACCCTGAGTTGTCCTGTAGAGCTTTCCACGGGAGAGTGCTGATCCACTCTTTGAATTGTAGCTTCACCACGTTCTGTTTTCCCTGTTTCTTCTGCTTTGCTAGTTGAATGTGGAGCTTGAGATTGCTTCTCTCTGTGGCTCTGTTCCCCAGTTTACAGATTCTCTTCTGTTATGCTGCTCAATCCCTGAAGTTTTTTTTAATCACTCTATTTTTCAATTCTAAAGGTTTTTCATATTTGTTCTCCTTTATCTCTTCTATTTCTTTGCTCCTTTCCCTTGCTGCCTCTGTTGGCTTATTTATAAGTATAGCCAGGCAAGTGGGTGTGAAGTGGTATCTTTTTCTTAAGTGGTATCTTATCATGGTTATAATTTGTATTTCCATAGTGACTCATGCTGCTTAGAATCCAGGACAGTTGGGCTTCATCTCACATACTTGGCACATGCTGTCTCGGTAGGGTCAGTCCCTCAATGTGGACATCACGCTTGGTAACAGAGAGGTTCAATGAAGAGGGGGAAGACCCTGAGGGGACTGAGTGACACTGTGACAGCAACAGTAGACTCAGACCTAACCATCGTGCGGAGGCAGAGCCATTCCTTGTGCGGCGGTCGCTACAGGTCTGAACCGACTTGACAACACTTTTCAACATGACTCGTGACGCCGGGTATCTTTTTATGTGCTCTTTGCTTATTTTTCTAATTTGTTCAAAGAATTGCCCATCAGGATCCACTGCCATTTTAAGATGGGACTACTTGCCTTTTTGAGATAAAAGTCACTATCCTAAGATGCACACTTCAGCAGAGTTCAGTGAATTTGCAATACTGTGCAGCCATCACGTCTCTCTGGGTCCCAAAAGGTGTAATTAGCCCCAAAGGAAACCCCACGCTCTTTGAGGAATCATTCCCTATTGCACTTCTTTGATTAAATGTATTTCTATTTTAGTCTTCTTGAGGGTATTGTAGCTGGCTTGTTTTCTTAAGTTCATGGTCTGATTGTTCATTGCTAATGCTTAGAACAGAGGGTTGGAGAGTGAGGGTGCCTCCTGCCCTTTTGCTAGTGATCTATTCATTTTAACAGTGGGGTGTGTGTGTGTGTGTATGTGTGTGTGTGTGTGTGTCACACACAGAGAACATCATTTGGATTTCTATACAGGAGATAGTGTGATCTGCAAGTAGATTTACTTCTTTTTAATCTAGGTGTTTTTAAAGATTTCTTTTTCTTATCTCATTATCCAGTCTAGAATATCTATTTGATCTTGAATAGAAATATGCAGATTAGCCTTATATTATTCTGAATCACCCCAAGCCCAAACCCGTAGGCCTCAGGTCTGTATTCGGCCTCACAATAAGCCTGGAGAACAAGGTTTCCGAGGCAGTGTCTCTTCTCCTGGAGCAGGAGGACACTTCTTCCTCCTCCCCAGTGACCGAGGGGCTCACACTGCTGCTCACACAGCCCACTGAGTAACCCACTACGCACGAGGGTGTCTCTTCCTGACCTTAGATGAAAAGTGCTTCCTCTCTCACCATTCAACAGGCTACTCATGGTTTTGTCCATTCTTGTCCTTGACCTGGTCGAAAACGTTTCTCTTCCAGTCTGTTTGTTGAATATTTTTTATCGTTAATGAGTATTAGATTTTGCCAAATGTTCTTCTGCATCCATCAGGATCATCGTGTGGGGTTTCCCTAACTTTATTCTATGAAGGTGGCATACGCCATTGATTTGTTTTCATCTGTCGACCCAGTCTTGCCTTCCTGGGGTAAATCCCACTCGGTTACAGTGAAAATGACTTCTCTCTGTTACTGGATTTGGCATTATCAGCACAAAGATTAAGTGCGCAGCTGCCAAGTGACAGACTTGACTTGATCAGTTGCTTCCTGGGAGAAAAGGCCTGGCCCTCTGTTCCTCATCAAGGTTTCAGCCTAAAAGACCCTATGAGACAGGTGTATCCTGTCCTATATGGTCACTCTGAGTTAGAACCAACCAGACGGAACACAATATAATTCTCTTTCCTCGTGTTTTTTACGGTTTTGATAGAGTGAAGAGCAGGGCTCCTCTCAGCTCTAACGGAAGACTGTCCTCAAAGAAGAATGGATGCACTTGAATCATGGGACTGGTGGAGGACACCGAGAGCCCTGCGGACTGCCCAAAGAACTAAGGACGGGCACTCAGAATGCTCCTTCCCAGGAAGGAGAGCAAGACCAGGTCTCGTGTCCACGGGACATGTTTTCAGGAGAGACCAGTTCTTGGAAAAGGACATCGTGCTTAGTCGCTGGGAAAGAGGACCTGGCAGGGGCGATGCCATGGTCACGAAGGTGGCTTTCCCGGGGCGAGGCTGGTCCCTTGCTCTCTGGGTGTGCTGACCCCTGTGACTTCTCCAATGTGGGATGCACGACTGCATAATTTGTGGGACTGAGGGACTGCGTTCTCTCTCTCCCCTGTTAAAAAAGAAAAAATATAAAAAAGAGGAACCTCTGTAACTACAGAGATGGACCCGATGCCTACAGCAGTGGACTCCACGGAGCGGTCATTGGGAGGAGACGAAAGAGTGGACAGTGTTCTTTCTGTTGTACACGGGTCACTCGGAGTCAGGACTGGCTTCATGGCCCCTCACAACGACGATCAGCACCGGCATCCTGCGACTCACCTCCCAATTTAAGCTGTTTCGGAGAGTTGACGCTTTGTTCCAGTTGCTGCGTATGGACTTAGGCCTTAATGACATTCAGTCACTTTACTGCCATCATGTCTGACGAAGGCCTTCCTGGGGAAAGGTTTTTATCACCGGGCCACGCTGAGTCTGGTGAGGGAAAAAGTGAAATGGAGCCTTCTAGGGAACAAAATAAAATATGAAGTGGGGTCTTCTAGGGGACCACCAGAAATGTCAGCTAGTGACTCTTTGGGAAACTTTGAAAGAACTCCAGCATTCTTCTATTCCCTCCTGTACCGCAATGTGGACTGTTATTTTCCAAGGCTGTCATGGATATGGGAAGGGGTGGGGATGGGGGTTGGGGGGGGGGGCGAAGACAAGCAGGGAGTGTTACAGGACCAGAGAGCATTAAATGTTTAGGATGGCTATAACAGATTACAACAAACTGGGTGAGTTAGAATAGAAATGTATTTTCTTGCCATTCTGGACACTAGAAGTCTAAAGTCAAGATCCTGGCATGGCTGTGCTCTCGCTGAAGGCGTTAAAGCAGTGGTTCTCAACGTGTGGGTGGGGACCCCTTTGGGGGTTGAATGACCCTTTCACACCGAGACGCCACTCCTCTATCCTCTCCAGGCGGATCTGCAACATGCAGAGATGCTGATCTGGTGGGAAAGAAGCTATCTCAACCTTACAGTTGCAAGATGTAGCAATGTAGTTTACCATTGTTACAGTAAGACTGTTACCCACGATACACATGCTTCCAGACAAATTTCATTTATTTGTAATTAGAAATAACTATTTCACAATATCTAATTACATATTTTTTGTGATGAATCACTATGCTTCCATTATGTTCAATTTGTAACAATGAAAATACATCTTGCATATCAGGTATTTATAGTACTATTCATAACAGTAACAGAATTACAGCTATGAAGTAGCAACAAAAATAATGTTATGGCTGGGGGGTCACCACAACATGAGGAACCTTATGAAAAGGTCATGGCATGAGGAAGGTTGAGACCCACTGATGTAAAGGAGATTCTGTTCCTTGCATTTCTCATACTTTCTAGTCCCTTCAACCTCTGCCTCGATTGTCACATGGCTTTCTTCTGTGTCTCTGTACCCCTTCTCCTCTTTGATCTTACCTCAGTTATCTTTGCAATGGCTGTATTTCCAAACACGGTCAGATTCTGAAGGTTGGGGAAGACTATGAATTGGATTGGAGGGCTCTTACTCAGTGCGGTGCACAAGGAATAAGGCTACAATGCTCAGGGTTCATATGGAGACTTGAGCTGGTTTCCCCCCCCCCCCCCCCCGAATCTATGACTCCCCAGGTTGCTGCAAGCCTTTGGTTCATACTAGAGTTCTGGGGGAAAAATTATCCTGACAAGTTTTTTTTTAATCTTTATCGTATTTATTAAACAGAGGTTTGGGGAAGGTTTTTCTTTTTTTTTTTTTTAAGTTGCTTCATACCTTTATTTTTTTTAAATCATTTTATTGAGGGCTCTTATCACAATCCACACATACATTCATTGTGTCAGGCACGTTTGTACGTGTTTCCCGCCTCGCTCTCAAAACACATGCTTTCTACTTGAGCCCCTGGTATCCGCTCCTCATTTTCCCCTGCCTCTTTGCTCCCCCATGAAACTCTGATAATTTATAAATTATCATTTTGTCATATTCCTTTTCTAAAATTTTTTTTAATTTTTAATTTCTTTAATTTTTATTTTTTTGATTTTTTGGGGGGCATCACTGCCCTCTGGTGGTGGGAGTAGGAGGCCCAGCCTTTGCTCCTGTGGAGCTGCTGCTGGAATTGAACTTTCATCCCAGTGGGCTGCAGTCCCGCCACTGAGGCTCAGTCCCTTTTTTTTTTTTTTTTTGGCATCCCTGCCCTCTGGTGGGAGTGGGAGGCCCAGCCTTGCTCCTGGAGAGCTGCTGCTGGATTTGAACCGCCAAACCAGTGGGCCTCAATCCCACACTCAACCACTAGCCATTAGGGCTCAGCCATATTCCTTTTTTTTTTTTTCATTGCTTTCATGGAAAGGTAAAATTCTGGAGGTCTTTATTCTGATACTTCAGAGGACAACGTGTTGAAGTGTTTTCTTAAGTAGTCCATCAACCAATATTCCTGTGTTTCAGCACAACCTTCTCCTGCTATTTCCAGGGATCACTGGCATGGCCACCTCTTTTGTTTTTATGGTGTTTTACTGAGTGGCCTGGCCAATGTTGAAGCCTTTGAGGGTTCTGCAGTTGGTTTAGGATTAAGTTTGCGGGGGGGGGGGGGGGGGG
>PVJH01027440.1:0-28672 GCA_004026705.1 Nesogale talazaci | reverse complement strand
CATTTACTTAACAAAGAAGTGGATAAATACCTCATAAAACCTTCAGGACCTGATGGGTTACTTTCCAAGTGAGTATACTTCCTTGTTCATTTCTAACTTTCAATGGCAATTGGCATGAGGACCTGGAAAAATACAGGAAGAATGCTTTCTCCAAAATCGTATAACACTACAGACAAGCTATTATCAACACTGGCTACAGCTCCTTTATCTTTTTTTGGGGGGGGAGGCGGCATCACTGCCCTCAGGTGGTGGGAATAGGAGGCCCAGCCTTTGCTCCGTGGAGCTGGAATCGAACCTCCATCCCAGTGAGCCGCAGTCCCTCGCACAACCACTATGCCACCGGGGCTCAGCCCCAGCTCCTTTATCTTAACAGCAATCATCTGTCAGTTTATCATGCTGCAGGTAATTTGCTGTGATGCTAGAAGTGATTCTGCGAGTATTTCAAGTATGTTTGAAATAGGGTCACCCAAGGTAGACAAGATTTTAACTGGCTTTCCAGACTAAGACAGACAACTACAAAGAAGGACCTGGTGATCTGCTTCTTTAAAAAAAAAAAAAACCGGCCAGTGAAAATCTTATGAATAACAATGGGACATTGTCTGATACAGTGCCAAGAGATGAGCCCTTCAGGTTGGAAGGCACTCAGAATACAACTGGGCACATAGTGGTTACCACAATGAGCTTAAAACTTAGCAACAGCTGTGCAGATAGTCCAGCACCAAGCAGTGTTTTGGTCTGTTGTAGAAAGATTTGCTATGAATTGGAACTGACTTGACCACACCCAATAGGCGCTGGTGTAAAGATGGCTCACTGGGCTACGATCCTGCATGGGTCGGCAATTTGAAACCGCCAGCAGTACCATGGGAGAAAGAACTTTCTGCTCCCTTAAATGTAGTGACCCACAGGGGTCACTATATCAGGCTTTCTTAACCACAATCGCACTTTTCATGTCTTCCCCCTCCCCCCCATCATAAATAATGCATTATTGACTATCAGATGCTTTTCTACTTTCAGGTTCTGGCCTCTTTGGAAAGGGTGTTTTCAGAACGCCTTTGCTTGCTGTTAATTAAAGAAAAGTTGCCCTGAAATAATTAAAGGTAGCTGTAGAGTTAAAAGTGCTTTGCGAGCTGCATTTAACCCAGTGACACATTCAAGGCATCTTTGATCCATCCTCTGTTGGAGCTGATGGCTTCTCAGGATTATTCTTGCTAAGAGGTTAAGGTGAGCCGCTGGGCTGGTCTTAGGTCTACTCTTCTAGAGCAGAGGTTGAAAATTATACTTCATGACTATAGACAAATGGGTTTGTTTTTTAAAGAGGTCCCTCACATCTTCTTATTGGTAACAGGTTTGTAGGCACTCACATTTTATTGTTATTTTTAACAGGCAAGCAATAATTAAAGCTCAATAGCTAGAATATCTATGTTTCTACACTTTCTTTTTAAAAATCAGAAGATTCTCTGGGAAGAAAAGAGAAAGAACTAATTGCTTAGGGCCATTGAGCTTCTTAGGTTACATTTGGAAACAAACAATGGTGAAGGTTGAATTGTGATGATCATAATGTCACTGAATTTTCAGTATGAGAATTGTTGGAACATCAATGTTTTGCATAAGTATTCACCACAATGATTAAATAACGATAAGTGATTATTTTGGTTTAGCACGAGAGGGACATTACATGGGTAATAGATGTGAAACTAGCATATTAAACCTCATGGTGCACATTTCCCAAGAGTTGATACATTCAACAGACGCTTGTTAAATGTTTGAATAAACCAACCTATGGCTGTCCTAGCTTTTAAAAGAAACAAAAATAGGAACCCTGGCAGCCCTGGGATTCCTTTCCAAATTAGTGAAGGTTGAATTGTGGCCATTTACTCTACACGGGTCCTGCACTTTCGAATTCTCCACAGTTGCCATCTGACTTTGTTATTTGATGCCTGTCTTACTGTATTTGCAATTATGTTGTGTTACATTTGCAAAGGAATGACATTGTTGACATCAGATGGACCTTGGATGAAAGCAAAGACTACTATAAAGATGTTTGCATGTGTGTTATTCACAAGGCAAAGCCATGCTCTGTGGGGACCATAACAAACTATGGATACCCTTGAGGAGAATGGGACTTCCAGAGCACTTCATTGAGCTCATGTGGAACCTATATTTAGATTAAGAGGCAGTCGTTTCAAAAGGCTATAGGAATACTTCCTGGTTTAAAATCAGGAAATGCATACACCAGGGTTGTATCCTGTCACCACACTTGTTCACTCTGTGTGCTGAGCAAATCATATAAAAAGGTGGACCCCCCTTCCTTTCTGGTCCACCATCTGTGGTGGAGCCATTGCCAAGATGCAGAACTTCGTGAAGACCCTTACAGGGAAGACCATCCCTCTTGAAGTTGAACCCTTGGATATGATAGAGAATGTGAAGCGAGCTCCAGGACCAGCAGGGAATTCCTCCTGATCAGCAGCGGCTGATCTCTGCCAGCGAGCAGCTGGAAGATGGACGTGCCTTGTCTGACGACAACGTCCAGAAGGAGTCCACTCTTCATCGTGTGCTGAGACTTAGTGGTGGTGCTGAGAAAAGGAAGAAGTCTTACTCCGCTCCCAAGAAGAACAAGCATACGAGGAAGAAGGCTAGTTAAGCTGGCCGTCTTGAAATACTATCCGGTTGATGAAAATGGCAAAATCAGCTACTTTCGGCCCAAGCGCCCTTCAGATGAGGGTGGTGCTGGGGTTTTCACGGCCAGCCACTTTGACAGACATGATTGCGGCAAGCGCTGTCTGACCTACTGCTTCAACAAACCAGAAGACAGGTAATACTGGTTAATGAAGATCATGAACATTAAAAAAAAAAAAAAAAGGTGGATTCCATGAAGAAGAACCTACAGGTAGGCTTAGTAACAACCTACCATGTGTCTGGAGACAGCCTTGCTTGCTGAAAGTGAAGAGACTCTGAAGCACTTGCTGCTGAAGAGCCAAGGATCGCCACCTTCAATATGGGCAATTACTCAAGGTAAAGGGCAAACGCCTCACAGCTGGACCAAGAAGCAGCAGCCTGAAAAACAGAGAAGCATGACGTTGTCAAGGATTTCTTCTTTCTTGGATCCACAACTAGTGTTCACGGAAGCAGCAGGCAAGGCATCAAATGATGCACTGCATCGGGTATTTCCGCTACACCAGATCTCTTTAAAGTAAGGCTCTTCTTTTGAAGACTTGGTTACATACACTATGCCTCTGGCATAACCAATATAGCCCAATGACATGAATGTCTGGCACTAGAGTGTTATCTCACTGCCGACAATATGGATTCATAATGATCAGCAAAATACACATCTCTAAATGCGTTTATGAAGTTTTTATGCATACCCTTCACACCACTCTTTGATTTCACACATAACAGACGCTTAGTGCCTGTCATTGGGTGCTGCCTTCAAAAGATCTGTTCTTGCTTGTGGTTTCCTGATAATGGTCTCGACATTTCCTCCCCGACAGTATCTACAAATCAGCGTGCCGTCTGTGCTAAGACCGAAAATGGGCCACTTGGATTGAGTACAATTGCAAGAGAGCTTGTTAGCCTCAGATGCAATTATGAGGACGTTTTGGGCACATCTTCAGTTACAGCAGCCTACAAAGGCTTACTGGAAACCAGTTTTTCTGACTGATACCATATTTTTCAGACCATAAGATGCACTTTTATTCCCCGAAGGGGGAGGGTAGGAACATGGTGCATCTTATATTCTGAAGGTATGGTATACCAGATCATTTTAGTATACTGGTACTATTTGATTCAGAATATGTCTTTCTTGTTTTCCTGCTCTAAAAAGTGGGCATGTCTTATGGTCAGGTGCATCTTATAGTCCAAAAAATATGGTACTTGATGAGGAAAGAGGGTGAGCCTTTTAAAAACTGCCTAACAATGGTAAGTAGAAAATAGTCTGATGCCTAGCAATAGAAGAGTAAGTAAACAAACCAACACCTACGCCCCAAAAATTCTGTGCAGCCATTACAATGATGTCTCAGCTTGGGTGGTGTGGGAAAGTATTAGTGTTGGTTTCCAGAGTGGGACGTACCTTGGTTCTTTGCTCCACACACTGAAAGAATTCACGCAGCAGTAGCACGTTTGGTAATCCAAGTGAGTTTTAGGAAAGGGAAAGTTTCAGATTTTACAGCCTCAAAAGTGTACATGCTATTTCTGGAAAGCATGCCAGCTTGCATGGCTTTCGCATCTGGGCACAAAAAATCATGAGGAAGAATATAGGAACAGGAGCATGAAACACACACGTGTGGAGCTGGGAGATCCCCAGGGGCCAAGAGCCCAAGAGTACGTGGGCCCTGAGTAGGCCCAGAGCAGGCATGCAGGCACGTGTGCGCCACACATTGAAGAGAACAGGAGCAGGGTGAAAAGGGGGTGCCACCTGCGCACTTGTAACCCCTCTGGCTGGGGAGGTGTGGCTGAAGGTATGGGCTGGTCCCCTTGGCTGAGTTCAGGCTCACCTGAGTGATGTGATGGATCCCTGGTGGGTGTGCCTCGGGTAGTTTGATCTGAGCCTAGAGGGCTTAATTTGCTCATGCACTGTTCTGACTTTTCCCATAGGTGTCCAATCAGTGTGCCTGATCTCTTTCCACCCCCTGTATTGGAGTTGTATATAGGCATTGTGGAGACAACCCCCTGTGGCCCCTAATCGAATGACTTAATATGAGATTGTATTAAGAGGAACATGAATCAAAGTTTAAGAGAATATTACAATATACTCATTTTTTCTTTAAATAAAATGTGTTTAGAACAAAGAAAAGAGATGGGGATACATCAAGTTATTTTATAATTTATTTAAATATTTTAACATCTTTGTTCTATTATATGACAGAGAATACTTTTATAGCATTGACTATATGCAGGGTACTAGTATAGGTGTTCTACATGTATTATGTGTATTCCATTTTATGGAAGTATTAAATATATCTTTTAAATTTTCAACACTGAAAGAGTACTGACTTTTATGGTAATAGGAAAAGAATTTGAGAAATGGTAATAGAATGAGAGTATTATATATGAATATGGAAGTAACTATTAGCAGCACTAGAAGCAGGTGGTTGCTTTTTTCATAAGATCTTAAATGCATTTATTGCTGAGAGCATGTATTTGAGATGAATAATACATATGAAATGCTATTATCTACAGTTTTTCCAGCACTTCATACTATTTAATAGTTCAGTCATATTAAGAAGAGAGGTGCAATCATCACCACAATCAATTTCAGATCGTTTTATTCTTTTTTATATTCATTGCTGTGAGCTCCCAAATTCTGCCCAGCCTTTCTTGCCATGCCCGTAGATAATTATTAATCTAACTTAGATTTACCTAGGGTAATTTGGATCTCATATACAGAAAATCATACAAAACAAACAAGAAACCTCACAAAATACCAAACCAAACAAAAAAACTCAATCAAAAAGAAAGCATAAAATATTAAAGACTGAAATAACTTCAAAATCAGTCAAAGAGGAGATCAAAGGTAACATGCCACACCTGCTCTAATGGACAATGCTCTCTCTCTCTCTCTCTCTCTCTCTCTCTCTCTCTCTCTCACTCACTTTCTCTCTCTCTCTGAAAGCAAAGCTATGCCATCCCTGGGGTGTGGTCAGAAATAACTCACTGGAGACTTACTCCATATAGAGACTCTGAAAATTTATACATTGGACTTTCACTGTCATTCATAGCCTTTGGCGAACCAGCTATTCAGAATGTAAGCTCTGATTCTATTTCCTCTTCCAGACTTAGATTGTATTATTTACAATCTTTGGATCACATAGACTGGCATAATTTTTCCATGTGGACTTAGTTGATTTCACACTCAGATGGCTACTTTTTAAAAAATAAATCATCATATTGGGGGACTCTTACAGCTCTTATGGCAATCAAACACATTTGCACATATGTAGCCATCATCATTTTCAAAACATTTTCTTTCTACTTGAGCCCTTGCTATCAGCTCCTGCCCCACGCTCCCCTTCCATGAATCCATGGTAAATTATAGATTATTGTTTTTGTATCTTACACTACCCACTCTCTCCCTTTTATTGGTCATCACTCAGTGATCAGATCTCCCTTTCTCTCCATCCCCACCTCCCATCTTCCCCCTACCCTCATGGTATCACTACTACTATTATTATACCTGAAAGATTTATCTGTCCTGGACTGGGTGTGTCACGAGCTCTTAACTGTGTCAGTGTACATGCTCTGGTCTAGCCAGATTTGTAAGGTATTACTGGGGTCATGATAGTGTGTGGGGGGAAGCATTAAGGAATTAGAGCAGTGGTTCTCAACCTTCCTGGTGCTACAATCCTTTAATACAGTTCTTCTTGTTGTGCAACCATAGAATTATTTTCGTTGCTACTTCATAACTGTAATTTTGCTACTATTATGAATCAGGCAACCCCTGTGGAAGATTTGTTCGACCCCCAAAGGGGTTGCAACCCACAGGTTGAGAACCAATGAACTAGAGGAATGTTGTGTGTTTATCAGTGCTGTAAAGCACTGTGGCTGGTTTGGCCTTTCCGTGTGACCCTTTTCTTCGGGAATGTTCAATTGCCTGCAGATGAGCTTTGGGCTTTCACTCCAACCCCTCTATTTCATCAGTATGGTTGCTATTTGGGGTCTTCTGATGCCTGATCCCATCAACAACGTGTGCTTCTTCCATGTGGGCTCTGTTGCTTCCCTGTTAGATGGCCACTTGTTTAACTTCAAGCCCTTAAGAACCCCAGACGCTATATCTTCTAATAGCTAGACACCATCAGGCTTCTTCACCACATTTGCTTATGCACCCATTTTGACTTTGGCTATTGTGTCAGGAAAGTGAGCTCCACCGAATGTCAGGTTATTAGAACAAAGTATTCTTGGGTTGAGGGAATGCTTGAGGCTCAATATCTGTCTGCTACTTTGATACTTAGCATATAAATATACGTACATAGATTTATGTGTTAATCTGAGTACATTAGAGAAACAAATACACAGAAACGCATATATATAAGAGAGAGTTTTATATAAAGGGTAAGTGCACATCAAGAAAAGATCCCAACTCAGTGCTGCCCAAGCCCACAAGTTCAACATTAACCATATATCTGACACCAATTCACAAAGTCCTCCTCCATCTCACAACACACACACACACACACACACACACACACACACACAATGAAGCGGACTGCAGGAGGAAAGCCAAATCAGTGAACATTTAAATATCTCACCACGTGCAGGGGCTCCACACAGCTGCTCCAGCACCCAAGGATACATCAGGGTAGGTCCATGTGGTTTACCCTCAGGGATGTCTTGCAGGAAGTAAGTCTCATCAGCTGAAGCAGGGAACTGACTAAGGCAGCTACAACCTGGTCCCACCATCAGAGAGCAAGAGACCCGAAAACTAGAAAGGCGAGGCTCACTGAGCCATTTATCTCTCCACCTACCTTTCAATTAACCACACGTGTTTATCAGCCAGCTAGCACAGTAAACTTTAACAATCTCAGCTTATCTCCCTATCGTTATGCATTAATGTATTTATATATGTATATGCCTATGTTTGTACCTCAACTCTTTCCTCTATTTCCTTTTACTTTCCTCCTGTTCCACTATCATATTCGAGCTTCATTTGAGTCTAACTAATTCCTCTTGGCTACATTGTCCTTGATCAAACCCCACCAGATGTTCTACAACCTCCTCACCATTGATTTTAGATCTCTTGTTCCCTTGTCCCTGGGCTTCATGGATCACCCCCCTCTCTTTTCCCCACCCCTGTACCCTCAGAACCATGGCTTCCATTGTTTTCTCCTCAGGATTGTGTATCTTGCCTATCTTATATAGATAGACATGAAAAAAAAAGGAAAAAGAATGAAAAAGGGGGGCTATAAATAGTTGCAAGTCTGAGTGCTGACTCTTACGTACATGTCTGATCGAGTCCAGTGAAGTGATGGCTGCTTGTCTTAAGACAAGCTTTTCAGACCTCAGACAAATAGCTGTTATTTCTTATGCAGAGAAGCCTTGGTGGTGCAATGGTTAAAAAGCTTCACTGCTCAAAGAAAGGTTGGCCTTTTCAACTCACTAGCAGCTCCATGGGAGAAAGATGAGGCCATCTGCTACCATCCAGATTTACAATCTTGGACATGCTTGACGCTCCAGCCCTGACTTTGATCATTGGATTTTGGTTTTGTTTTTTGCATGAGAAATAACACATCATTAACTTTTGAGTTTGTTCTAACTTTTTATACTTTTTAACCCAACATCGAATTTGAATTCCAACCAAATAAAAAATAAACCCTAATTTTTTCTTTGGGGTCTATGTATTAAACAATATTTTTTGTTTCACTAGAGTAATATATATTCTAACAAAATGTATATCTTGATAGCAGGGAAAAAGTGAATGAACACCTCTTGTGGGAGTTTAGAAGATTGTGGTCATAGTTCCAAGTGGGAACTTTCATTCACAACCTTTTAAAATTATTATATTAGTGAATCTTACACCCCATTATAAATGTGTGTATATATATACTATGTGTCCTTGTTTGCTTTATTTGAAAATACTTTCAGTTATATACCATCAAATAAAATTGCACCAACTCTAGAAGTTATGCCATACTTATCTTCTTTATACCTTTGTCAAATTAACTACTATAAATTCTGTGTGTTTAATTTTCTGTAAAGAGTCTGACTGTAAACATTTTAGGTCTTGTGGCCTATAATGGTTTCTGTTATAACTACTTAACTCTACCATTGTAGAGATCATCTAGATAAATAGCATATTACTGTGGGCAAGTTGCTGCACAAAATTTCTTTAAAGTGTTAAAAATACTTGTTAAAAATAGCTGAGCCCCGGTGGCATAGTGGTTGTGTGCGGGATTACAGCCCACTGGGATGGAGGTTCAATTCTAGCTCACAGGAGCAAAGGCTGGCCCTCCTACTCCCACCACCAGAGGGCAGTGATGCCTAAAAAAAAAACTAAAAAATAAGATGTCACTTTGAGAACTAAGGGGTACTTGACCTAAACCACTGTATTTTCAATCACCTCATATGCATATGAAAGTTGGACAATGTATATAGAAAACTGTGGGAAAATTGATGCATTTGAATTATGTTGATGGAAAAAATATTCAAAGATCCATGGACTGTTGGAAGAATAACTAAATCTGCCTTGAAGGAAGTACAGCTAGAATGCGCTTTAGTTTGGGCATGACACACATTTTGGACATGTCATCAGGTGGGGTCAGAACCTGGAAAAGATGTTGTGCTTAGTAAATTTAGAGAGTCCTCCAAAAACCAACCAAAAAAAAAAAAAAAAACAAAGAGAGGAAGCCCCTCAGCATGATGGGTTGCCACGCTACCTTCAACAGTGGACTCAAACATAAGAATTGCGAGTATGGTGCAAGACCAGGCAGTGCTTTGTTCTATTGCACGTAGGTAAATAAATGTTGTAATTGACTGAATGGCACTTAACAATAACAAGTTTGTTAAATGATTACTGCTTAAATAAAAATTATGATAGAGATGATCTAAAAAGTTCTTTTAACTCTAGAAAAGTTCTAATATCTTTTGTGGGGCAGGTGGGACATTCACACTTGACTAACTGGGGTGCATCTTCCTCCTCTGCAGGTCTGTTCAACTCAATGGGCAAGTTCTGAAGATGGTGGATGATCAAACCCTGCCAGATTTGACGGAAAAAGCACTCCGCCCAGGACGTTCTTTGGGCTTGCCACCCTTCTCATATGGGTTTTTCGTGATAAGAAATGCCAAAGTTGCTGCTTGCATCTGAAAATTAAAGGCAACAACTAGCCCTGAGATGGACGTTTCCAAGTGTAGGAATGAATAAAGCTAAACACACTATTTAGGAAGGGACCTTAGCATTATAGACAAACTTGCAGGACCTTCAGACATTGGGACATCTCAGTGCCAAATTTAGCACAGTTTGGTCTCTCTCTAAGTAGACTTGCACTAATAACAATAGTTAATAATTCCTTATGCCAAACACTATGCTTAGCTGTGTGCATGTACTATTTTTACTTAAGGGTACTAAAAATATGTATGAATATTCTCAGTATTGCCGGGAGGCAAGTAAGTGGAGAATATATAATTAGTTTCAAGAAAGTGCTTAGCTGTTTAAAAAACAAAACATTTAAAGAAGGTTGCTCTGTTCTTTTCTGCCTGTTAATTCTGAATTCCACTGGGAAAGGATTATTACCAATAATCTTCAAAATGATTATGAAAGTGGACCTAAACTGGGAGCTGAAATTGATCTGCTGTTCTGTTCTTTGTCTGAAGTAATATGTGTGAGGAGAGAGGATTCAATGCACAAGAATAAAATGGGTTAATGACAAATCAGGAAAAAAGGAATATATAAACAGTCGATGAAATTTTTTAAAATGACTGTAAAGGAAACGAGTTTACCCGTAGGACAAAATTTAGAAAACACTCAATATATAGTGACCATAATTGATGTTTAAATATAGCCTTAGCTCTTATTTTAGTTGGGAAGTGTTTAGCAATAAGTAACAACAACAACAAAGCCCTAAAGAGACTTAAATATTAAAGTCCAGAAACACAAAGAGACCCTCAATGAGGTGAATTGACACAGCGACTGCAACATAACCCTTGTGAGGGAACCACGGGGCGAGGCTGTACGTGGGGTCGCTGTAACTTGGAACCCACGTGATGGCACCTAAAACAACAAGTAATGAGGACATGGCAACTCCCCATAACTTGGAGTTATAGGGAGGTGTGGGCTCCAGTAGGTCAGGATGACACAGGATCCAAGTCCCTTCCACCTCCCTGCTCACCTTCAGGGTTGACTTCATCCTCAGGCTAGGAGCACGATGCCCATAGCTGTTCAGAGGACCCGTGCATAGCTGTCTTATGTGAGAAGAGGGTTGCCTGGCCACCCCATTCCATCATGCCCCACCTTGAGTGAGGGTCCTCTGATTATCTCAGCGTAGCCATTCGAAGCTCAATGCATGTTGAGGCATCTGCAGCAGTGGCGGCGACATGGCTTTGCTTTTTAATTAGAGATAAGATATATTCTTTTCCAACTCATGATTTCTAGAAAGAATGCTCTCTCTATGTATGCTGGTTGCGACATTGTCTCAATTCTATGTAAGTCGTGTATATGGAGCAAAAGCTGGAACTTGGCGTTGGGATGCCCCAAGACTCTTAGATTTTTATATCTATAAGTGCTTTTATATTTTCACACTCAAAATAAAGTAATTTTATAACCTTTATAGTGTACGTTCATTATTTTAATGAAACCTAAGCTATGGAGGCCTATATTTGGAAGCCTTGCTTTCCTGCACCTCTCTGTTGACCACCTTCACTTTACTGCTTTGCTCTTCTCAGCACAGGAGTGACCAAGAATAAAAGAGCGTCATTTCTCACGTCGTCATGTACGTTCAATCTTGATCTAACGCTTACATGTCGCTTTTTCTCCCTGTCCCTTAGGGTACTTAATAAATTTAAGGTCCAATTTTCCACTTGTATTCTTAAGTGAATCCCTAATTGTTCATCCTGACTGTACTGTTTTTATAAATAGTTCCTTAAGGTGCTCTACAACCTATCACTGCCCTATTTCTTCAGCCTCACACACTGTCAGTCTCCATGCACTCTATTCCACACTGACAGGGCAGCTGAGGCTCGTATACCCTCTACACCTGTTTCACTTGTGTTTTCCCATCTACTTTCTGCCTGAACTATTGGGATAGTGCCCTAGTATGTGGCAAATTTTTGTGCATGTGTGTACATGTAAGCACACCCATATATGGATGGGTTTCATTGGAAGCATGGAATTGAAAGATGTAATTCCCCATGTTTATTATTTTGGTAAATACATGTAACAAAGTATTTGCCATCTCAACACTCCACATATATAATTAGGTGGCATTAATTATGTTTATCATGTTGATCAACTATCACCATTATGTGTCCCCAAATTTCCTGTCATTTTTAACAAAAGTTCTGTGCCTCCTAAGAAACGCACCCTCCTTTTTCCCTTTCTCACTCTCCCCTGGTAACCACTAACAAACTTTAGTTTCTATATACTTTGCCTATTCTAGAACTTTCACATGTTGTTTAAAAAAAAAACCCACTACCATGCAGTCTTTGCCAATGTATAGTTCTACCCCATAGGACAGGGTAGAACTGCCCCTGTGAGTTTCCAAGACTATAATCAGGGTAGCACATCAGTCTTTCTCCTCAGAGAGCGGCTAATGGTTTCGAAATGCCGACTTTGCCATTAGCAGCCCACTCATATGACCACTGCACCGCCAGGGCTCCTCCTGAGGTTACCAGTGACTAATTTTTCAGAGAGGAACCAACTCGTCCTTCTTCCTAAGCTGTTCTTAGTCTGGAAACTCTGGAAGCTCTGGGGGAAGCTGTTCACCCCAGGTGACCTTGCTTTCAGCTTCACTGTAGGACAGCAATCTGACAAACAAGTGGGATCTGTGTATAGTGTGGCTTGGGTGAGGGTTTTGAGTGCCTTGACTTTCCACTCAACAATCCATGCAGGCATGTCTGTGATATGTGATTGCAATCCCCGTGATAGAATGGCACTCTCCCCACTTGCTCCTCCTCCCTTCCTGTCCCTCCCTACCTACTGAGCTTTATCCCTGGGAAAGTGCTGCCCTTCTGATCTTGTTTGGTTGATTTTTCTCATGGGTGTCTACCTCCCTCATGATATCGTTCACCTTTCTGTTGTATGGCTGAGAGCTCAGCCTCCTGGGCAGGTCCAGGTCCGGGCACCAAAGATGTCCACAGCCATAGTCTCCAGTGTTCCCGTCACTGTTGACCAGCAAACTTGGCCTCTTTCTATGATTTTTAGCTTTCCTCCTCATTCTTTTTCTCCCACCTTATCGAGGACCTCCTACTCTGTGATCCCTTTCACAGGGGTCAGCATTTCTAGTTCGTTTAGTCTCAAAGTCACCGTGGGGGGGTGTGTTAGGCCTGGGGTTCACCTGATGCACTCATCCTTGGGACTAATTTCTTTTTGTCCTAGATTGTCTTGTCTTCATTTGTTTTTGCTTTCAACAGGGAACGACTAGTAGTTGGACTTTAGATGGCTACTCACAAGCTTCGAAGACCCCACTTGCTACTTACCAAAGTGGACTGTAGAACATTGTCTCTGTGGACCATTAGGCCAGCTGGTTTTCATACCCCTAAAGACTAGGGACAACTCATATATTAATTCAAATGTCATAGGCCTTCCTGAGGACAATAACAAGTTTAGTGTATCCAGTTCTGTAGTACTTCAATCCTAATGGATCCTACTTGCAAATTAACAGCAGCTTCTTAAATGCATTTAAAAACTCTTCTCACCCTCGACCATGGCGTGGATTCTGACTCATGGGGACCCTATTATAAGACAGAGTACAGGTGCCCCATAGGGGTTGAGGTTGTAGGTTTTTACAGGAGCAGGATGCCTCCTCTCTCTCTCCAGGGGATCGACAGGT
Source organism: Nesogale talazaci (assembly GCA_004026705.1). Taxonomy (NCBI): domain Eukaryota; kingdom Metazoa; phylum Chordata; class Mammalia; order Afrosoricida; family Tenrecidae; genus Nesogale; species Nesogale talazaci. The sequence continues at coordinate 15,197 of PVJH01027440.1, read as the reverse complement.
GGTTTTGAACTGCTGGCCTTATGGCTAAGCAGCCCAATGCATAACCCCCAATGCCACCAGGGCCCCTTGAAAAACTTTTGTAAGTCTAGTAAAGCACCTACAGTTTATGTTCCCTAGTAATTCACACATCTTAAAAATGAGTATTTATGGCAAAACCTATATAAATGCAATTTGCATACATTTTTCATTTCTTTGTTACATAGTTACCAACTCAGTGCTCTAACCAGAGTTAAAAGGAGCTCTGGTGGAGCACTGAGTTAGACATTAGGCTACCAACCCCAAGGTTGGGGGGTTAAACCCCTTTTGTTGCTCTGAGGGAGAAAAAAATGAGACTGCTACCATGCACATTTGCTGCATCCCCCCCTCCCCCCGCCTGCGTGCGCATACACACCACCCTCATATCAGATGAAAACGTTTTAAGGAACAAATGTTCTAGCGAATTTGGAAATTGTTCCAAATTGTAGCTGAAAGCAAGTGAAGGACACACATAGAGTGGAATAGTCTGGCTTATTCACCATTTAAACAACTATCTGTGGAGTTAGTTAATTATACTCTACTTGATACAGCATTCCTATAGGTAATATATTTAAAGATAAAAAGGTCCTTGCTCCCAGCTACTCAGTGCCTGGACGGGAGAGTTGGGCCCTTCTGGAGATCATCTGCCATTGTTATGAATATGGCTGTTGAGTCAGTTCCAATGCACAAAAGAACACAACCCTGCCTAGTTTGTGCCCTCTTCTTGATCACTGCTGTGCTTGAACCCATTGCCATCACCACTGTGAACTTGGAGTGCCTCCCAACCTGGGGCATTCATCTTCCAAAACTGCACTGCACAATAGTCTGCTGTGATCTCCAGTCCTTTCTTCCTAGTCTGCCTTAGCCTGAAATCTGTGCGCCATGGATCATCCTGCGGGTATTTGAGATGATGGTGGCATGGTATGCAGTGTCAGCAACTCTCCAGTCACCAGAGTGTGACAAACTGATGGAGGTTTGGTGGACAGATCATCTGGGACTTTGTGTTTTTGAAAAATGTACACAATTAAGTAGCTTGCCCCAAGCATAAAGACTCTGGGCAGACAGCGTCTCAAGGGGACCTCTGAAAACTGGGGCTTCGCTTCATGTAATTGTTCTCCAATGCTATAAATCGCATTTAGGCATTTAGGTTCCCTCAGTGTTGGCCTACATTTCTTAGGATCACACCTCTTGTGGGAAGGACCAGCATCCTGGTCCGTGGGACCTGGGCGGGGGAAGGGGGCTGCACTTAAAGGGCTTGGTGGACTGCTCTGCTGGGTGGCTTGAGATTCTAAATTTTTAAATAAAGGGTTCCATATTCTTCATTCACTCAAGGTCCCACAAATCACACAGACAAGCCTGCTTCTGGCCTTAGATAAAGGAAGCATCTCTGGACCTTCAAGTCTGAGCTTTCTATTGAGCCTGTCCTTCCAGCATCTGCCATTCTCTTCTTGATGGGCTTGGGATGTGCTTGGGTCCATTTGGGCAGAGGGTTCTCTTTGTGGTTTTCTTTGGCCACTCATTGCACTCTTCTTCCAGGCCTCTTGACTTCACAGTCTTCTTACATTCTTAATAAAACTCAGCTATATGATTGCACAATAGCAGAATGGTGTGCTGCTATTTAGGACTTGAGTCCAAAGATACAGTGTCACTGAACATTCCCCACTCAGGCCAGTCAGGGGGAAACAGCCATTCTTAAGAGTGAATGATTCTAAACCAGCTGTATGTTCCGTAAGAGAAGAGTACAGTAAATTAGGGTACACCCACATGAGGGAATATTGTGTGTCATTAATAGCTATTTCTGTAACAATACATCATGACAGAAAAGGTATTCACAGTACTTTGAGGGAAAAGAGCAAAAAGAAAACAAAGCTTCCACAGTAATGGAAAAGATTACCTTCCCAGAATATGGGGAATATTGTGTGTTTAAAGACAGAATATCAATAGAATTGTTTCAATAATCTGAGGACACATGGCAAGCACTCACTGCCGATGCCAAGAAATTTGAACAAGAGCTACCTGGCCAAATCAGCAGAAGAGATTCACATTTGTATCCCTTTAAAAAAAAAAAAGGTGACTGGACAAAACATGGAAAGAATCAGTTAATATCAGGTGCACATAAATTGTTGCTGAGGACAACTCAGCAATGGTGACATGAACAGGGAACTGCCCAAAATTCAAGCTGGATTCAGAAGAGGACATGAAATGAGGGTTCTCATTGCCAACGTCAGATGAAACTTAGTTGAAAGCAAAAATATGTTTATTTGTGTTTGACTGACTGTGCAAAGGTATTAGCCTGTCTGGATCATGACAAACTATGGGCCACACTGAGAAGAATTTCAGATACTTCATGAAGTCTAAGAGTCTGTACTTAGACCCAGAGGCAGTCATACAACAGAATAAGGGAATACCATATGGCTTAAAATCCGGAAATCTGGGTTGAAACCTTTACTCACACTTATTCATTCTGTATGCTAAGCAGATAATCTGAGAAGCTGACAAACTGGACTACATTAAGAGGAAAGGGGCATTGGGATTAGAGGAAGGTTAATTAGCAATCTGAAATATGTGGGTGACCCAATTTGGCCTGCTGAAATGGAGAACTTGAAGCACTTGCTAATGAAAAATCAAAGACTTTAACCTTTGGTATGCATTGCAACTCAATACAATGAAAACCAAAATCTTCATAATTGGACCAAAAGACAATATCATGATGAATGGAGAAAAGAGAAAAATTGCTAAGTATTTTGCTTAGGAAGACCCAAAACAACCATACCAATGTGAATGAGTGGGACTGAAGTGGAGACCCAAAACCCAATAATTAGACATTTCCTCACAGAAGGGTCACAAGGGCCCAGTTAGCCAGAGTGCAGCATATCGCCAACGAAACACATAACATTCCTCTAGTTCTTTAATACTTCCTCCCTCCCCACTATCATGACCCCAGTTCTATCTTACAAATCCAGCTAGACTGGGGCATGTACACTGGTACAGGTAAGAGCTCTAAACACAGAGAACCCAGGACAGATACACACACACACACACACACACACACACACACCAGGAAGAGAGGGTAGGAGGAGATGGGGGGAGAAATGGGGAACTGATCACAAGGAATGATACATACCCCCTGCCCTCTTTCCTTCCCCAGGGGACCAACAACAGAAATGTAGGTGAAGGAAGACAGTAGATGCTTTAAGATTTAAAAACAATAATAATTTATAAGTTATCAAGAGTTCATGAGAGGTGGGGAGAGAGGGAGGGAAAAAGAGGAGCTGATACAAAGGGCTCAATAGAAAGTAAATGTTTAGAAAATAATGATGACAACATATGTACAAATATGTTTGATACAATGGATGTATGGATTGTTATAAGATCTGTAAGAACCCCCAAAAATTATTTTTTAAAAAAGAAGAAGAATTTTACTTGGGTCCACAGTCGATGCTCATGGAAGGAGCAGTCAAGAAATCATAGGACATGGTGCATTGGGAAAATCTGCTGCCCAAGACTGCTTTAAATTGTTGAAAAACAAGGATGGCACTTTGAGGAGAAAGGTGCACCTGATTCAGACAATGGTATCGTCAATCTCCTCGTATGAATGTGAAACTGATCAAGGAATAAGGAATAATGCAGAAAAAGTTACACTCAAATCATGGAGTTAGCAAATAAGATTGAAAGTACTATGGACTGCTGGGAAAACAAACAAATCTGTCTCAGAAGAAGTACAGCCAGAATAATCCTGAGGAGCTGTGATGGCAAGACTTGTGCCAGATACTCTTGATAGTTGTCAGGAAAGACCAGACTCTGGAAAAGGTCACCCTGCTGGATAAAGTGGAAAGTCGATAAAAAAGAGGAAGACCCTCCACAGGACGGATGGAGACCGTGGCTGCAACAGTGGACTCAAACCTAAGTGTCACTGTGCGGCTCATGCGGGATCAGGCGGTATTTGGTCCCGTTTGCTTCTACTGTCCCTCGTCCTGCTATGCATCGGAACCAAATGAAAGGCAACGCACAGCAACAGCAAAGAATCCGTAGCATTTACAATCCAGATGCTCAACAAGTGCATATAAACTCCTACTATATCTTTCTGGATGCTGTGAATGATCTCAGCAGGATAAAAGTGACCGTGGCAACTACAAAGGGTAGAGTTTCAAAGGTGAGTTTATTTTAAGGGTGGTGGAATAAGTCAGCACAGAAGAGGGAGACCGGTCAGACCACAAGAAGAAGAATATCCTTGTATTCGAATTGGTTGAATTGGTGTGTGTTTTGTCATGCATATTTTCACAGAAAAAAAGGTTTTTGAAAAGAAAGACACTGTGGCAGCCAGTTGTTCCCACGAGTTCAATTATAAACATGACCAGTGGGTACTTTTGGGTTATCTTACTAGAAGCATTTGACACTGTTGACCACTTCCACTTCTGGCTTGTACAACACCACTCTCTCCTGGTTTCCCACAATCTCTCTGACTTGGCGCTCTCTGTATTCTTTCTATGCTGTATGCACTTCTGCTTGCCTTCTATGATGGATTTTCTTGTGAATCCTTTCCCAACCCTCTTGTCTTCTCCTGAATACATTCTTCCTCGATGAAGTCAAGGACTTCAACATCTGCACTCCTTCGGCTGTGCCAGGAAATTTGGAAGACAGTTACTTGGTCAATTGTCATGACAGAAGGCTCAAATTACAGAACACTATCATTGATATCACATGCATAGTAACTTTATCTGAAGATCACTTGACAAAGTTGCAGCAGTGCATTGACAGGGAGCTTCCAGAGGTTCAGGCTAGATTCAGAAGAGAACATGGAACAAGGGATAATAACATTGCTGATGTCAGAAGGATCTTGGCTGAAAGCAGAAAATAACGCAAAGGTGTTTAATTGTTTCATTTGACTCTATTGTGTGGATCATTATAAATCATGGACAGTCTTGAGAAGAGTGGGAATTCCAGAACACTTCATGGTGTTCATTCGGAACTGGTATATGGATCAAGAGGCTGTTGTATTTAGAGCTGTGTTCCTCCACTATTTGTTCCATATGCCCTTGGCCCTCAGCAAGCACTTCAGCTGGTCATGATTCTTAGCATGGTGCAAGAACACAAATCTTCATTTCTGAAGGGTGCGAGGTATTAGTAGTCATGCTGGGTGTGTTAGTCTCAGTAAACAAGAGGAACACATTCATAGACACACATATGAATCTAAGGGAAGGGTTTATATACAAAAGGAATGAAACACTGAGAAAGCATCCCAACCCAGCCCAGTTCTAAGTCCTAAGTCTGATATTAGCCCATATGCCCGATACCAGTCTATTATGTCTCCTTCTGACTCACAAAGTCACAGGCCAGTGGGTGCAGAATCCCGGTGCTGGCAGAGGTTCCCTCATGGCTCTTCATTTCCAGGGCTCAGGGTCCATCAACAGCATCCAGTGGTGGTAGAAGCAACTCAGCGCTGGCAGGGGTCTCCACGTGGTGGCTTCTCCAGCTTCAGAGGTCTGGTTCCATCATGGTAAGGCCATGTGGCTTCTCCTCCAGCTCCTGCAGCTACTCGGACACTGCCCCCTTGTCTTGTCCATAATTTTCCATAATTTCCCAATAACTGGGGAGATAGCTTCTCATCTTCACGAGGGAAATATTGTGAGATTTCCCAGAAGTCTCAGGAGAAAGTCATGCCCACATAGAGGCCTCATTGGCTACTCAATGGCTATCTTCAGATTAACAGGCTAGACTCCACCCCTACATCTCAATCATGAAATTAACATAAGCACATGACCGCCACATTGGGTTTGAGTTGCTTTAGTTTTCCCTTGATTTTAATTTCAGAGCATGATAGTATGAAGAGTTATTCTAATTGATCTCCTAGATTCCAGGAATACTCTTCTTTAAATCCACTATGCTTTATCTATCCAACTTCCACTTAGTAATCAGGATTGATCATACCAGTCAATACAGTGACTGGTGAAAAGCCCAAGTGGCCAGGTTGTATTCTTAACTTCCAATTCCATGGAATTCATTTTGTTTCCAGGGGAAAGCATACTTACCTTTGGAACAAAGACCTCTAGACCCGTAGAGCATAATGTCATGTGAACAGGAAGCAAATATTTTGGAAGTGGGTCATGACGGGTAATATGTGGGTCCAGTCACCTTTCCAACCCTTGATTCTTGAACTCATGAATCCTGGATAGCAAAGAAGTAGCATCATATATTGGACACAGGTTTTAGGGCATACACAGCTGTGATGGTTACATAATACAGTATCAACTTGAGACTATTAAGATGAAGGGTAGAGTTTAGCCTGTCAATTGGGTCCCAGCTTGATGGCCTCATTTGGAGACACTACGGAGATAAGTAGCTCACTGGAGGTCAGACATACAGAGACTTTTTCTGCTTATCTCCCTATAAGACATTGCTCTTGACAAGCCACATGGAGCTCTATGCTGATAGAACCAGAGCATTGGAGCTAAAGAAGACTTATGAAGATTCACACCAGTGCTGAAATGCTTCTACCACCAGTGGATCCACAAGGCTTCCCATCCACTGGTCTGTGATCTTCCTGCATACTACATCATTACAAGTAATGCGTGAGTCAGAAGAGGAACTTACAGACTGGAATCAGTTATAGGGCCTAATATCGGACTTTATAGACTTGATCTGGACTGGGTAGGGATGTTTTCTTAATATACAATTACTCTTTTATATAAAGCTTTCTTCTAAAAATTATATCATTAGGAATGAGGAGGAATACAGATTGGGGACCCAAAGCCCATCTGTAGGTGAAGCAACATCACCTTACAAAAGGATCACAGGGAGGAGATGAGCCAGTCAGGTACAGTGTAGCAACAATGAAATATGCAACTTTCCTCTAGTTTGTAAATGCTTTCTCCACCCCACTATCATAATCCCAATTCTATTTTACAGATCCAGCTAGACCAGGGGATGTACACTGGTATAGATTGGAACCGGAAACATGGGAAATCCAGGAAAGATGATCCCTTCAGGACCAGTGGTGAGAGTGGTGATACGGGGAGGGTGGAGGGAAGGTAGGGTAGAAAGGGGGAACCAATTACACGGATCTATATATAACCTCCTCCCTGGGGTACGGACAACAGGGCAGTGGGTGAGGGGAGATACCAGACAGGGTCTGATATGATAAAATGATAATACTTTATAAATTATCAAGTGTTCATGAGAGAGGGGACACTGGAGAGAGAGGGGAAATATGAGGAGCTGAAACCAAGGGCTTAAGTGGAAAGCAAATGTTTTCAGAATGATGATGGCAACGAATGTACAAATGTGCTTTGCATACAATGGGTGGATGTATGGAGTGTGATAAGAGTTAGATGAGCCCCCAATAAAAGGAGAAATAAATAAATAAAGCTCTTTCTTGTACACATATGAATGCCTCTGCATTTGTTTCCCTAGTCAACTCAAATTAACACAACAGCCTTCTGGAGAACATTGCCCTAGTCCTGCAAAGCATTACCATCTACCTGGCATTTTAATTGTGACTTTAGAAGGTCATTCCATCACTCTATTAAGCTGACTGCATCAGGGTGATGAGAAGGATGGTTAGACCAGTGATAATTCATGAAAGTGGGCCCATCGTTGCAGTTAACTTCCCGTGAAGTGAGTCTCTATTCAAGGATCCTGTGAGTCCACAAAAAGATTTGTCAGAAGCATTGGGTGAAGGGAAGGGAAGTCCATATCCAGAGTGCCTGCCCTGTTCCAGTCAGAACAGAGCCCTGCTTTTTCAGGCTAGAAGCAGTCCAAGGTGATCCATATCCTGATAACTGTAGCCAAGTTGGTCTTGGGAGTGGAAGTTCATGTTGCTTAGTCCATGCACACCCTCCATTCCCTGACACTAAGGATACTTGGTTCATGACTCCATTAGACAATGTCAGGAGGAGTTAGTGGAGAAAGATACCTGGTTTCCATGGAACATGTCATCCTGTTCACTTGGCCGTTAAAATCCTCCTCTGCCCAAGGTAACCTTTACTGAGGAGTCATATGAAACACAAATATGTGGCCTGTCAGCTAGGAGAACTTCCCTTGTGGCAGATCACAAAACGGGGGTGAAGTATATAATACTAAAAATCTTGGCATAGTCAAATTGACACATAATATAAATCATCACAATAAACTTCCAACTCCTGAGTCATTCCGTTGGGATGAAGGTTCAGATGTCACTGCTCTGTCCCAATTTGAAAATATTTGCTTTCTTTTTACAAGAGAGATTCTGTGGCGTGAGTCTAGGCCCCGAAATGCAAATACAGGTTGCAGGTCTGCCTAATCCTTTGAAGAAGGAGGAAGGGATTATTCAGGTAGAGTTTCTGTGAGGTCTAGAATTTCTATACCTGTATGCATTCTTCTGTTTATAAGCCTTCCCTCACTGTTGGTATCATGGGCATTTGGAATTGTAGACTGCCCTTCAACTAGAAGTGGTCCTCCCCACCTCCTCCTCTTTAAGGCATCACAAAACTTAATTTTATCTCTATTCTAGGGGATTTAAATATTTTCCTTTATATGAATTTTATAGCAATTCGGAGGTTTTTCTCATTTGGACTGTTAATTCCTTACAAGCCAGAGACTATAAAAGCTTCATTTATCAAAACATGTACTGAATGGCTATTTTATAAAAGCACTGAAAGTTTTCATGAAATCAGCCAACAGATCAAAGCAGAATTTTGTAAAAATAACAAAGACTACCCCCTCATCTTCACAATTTGAAAATCTTGAGACTCAAGCAGATTGTAATCCAATTCTTGACTTTTATTTTACAGCATGGGTGTTAGAGTCCCTGGATAGCATAGGCAGTTAAAGCGTTCCGCTGCTAACCCAAAGGTTGGAGGTTCAAACACACCCAGGGGCCTGGCAACCTACTTCTGAAATGTCAACCAATGAAAAGCTAGGAGAGGCTGAGCCCCGGTGGCGTAGTGGTTGTGCATGGGACTGCGGCCCACTGGGATGGAGGTTCAATTCCTGCTCCATGGAGCAAAGGCTGGGCCTCCTACTCCCACCACCTGAGGGCAGTGATGCCCCCCCCCCAAAAAAAAAAGAAAAAGAAAGAAAAGAAAAGAAAAGCTAGGAGAGCGTAGTTCTGCTCTGAAATACATGGGTGCCATGAGCAGGTAAGTGGTTTATTACTGTAACATTTGTCTGAATTTTGTTAAGTTGTTGCATTTTAGAGTTAACAGCTAGAGATGTCATCCTTAGAAAGACTTGTTCTCCAGCTTGGTTCTTGACAGAGAACCATATTTTAAGAGTATCAGAAGTGGTTGACTTCTGATACATACATTATGGGTTCAACAGGCACAGTCGTACAGCGATAATTATCATTTATTATAATAATGATATGGAGAGCATGAAAGAGAGAGAAACAATGAGAGTCAGACGCATTTCACATCAGGGTAACATGCTCACCTCTGCCCCACTTGGTGGTCCACATGGAGAGAGAGAGTTGGGGAAGGGATGACATGATGAGGGAGAAGAGCCAAGAGTGTCCGGCACTCAGGGGCAGGAGAGAGCGAACATTAATTTTCCCCGTTTAAATAACCTTATGGGGGACACATGAACTTTATTGTCACTGGTCAGGACATGTAGCAAGAGGAGACTATCATAAGGGCTTTATGGTGACTATGGCTTAGGGATGCCTACGTGACTAAGGGGAGAGGGATATGATAAGGGAAGACCTCGGACTCCTGGGGGTAGATAAACAGGTCTGTCTTGTTAGGAGTCATTGACAAAGGCTCTTGAATCAAACCATCATCCTCAACAGCAGGGGAGTCAGCTTTACTGTGAGTCCTGCAAAGGCCTTAGAAAACTGGGAGCTTCGGGGAGAATAGTTAACTTAACTTGCACACCCGCTGGTAAATAGCTTGCTTAATATTTTGGAGTATGGAAATTGTACACCATCTCCAGAAGTTGTAAGAGTGGCTTACTGTGCCCAAACTATCCTACCAAGAATATGAGGTATGCTGAACACTTGTTTGCCTTCTCACTCAAAACCTCACTGCCATGGAATTGAATAGAATTGGTAACACTGCAGGACAGAGGATTTCCCCAACTGTTGCAACCCTTTATGGGAGCTGACAGACACGTCTTCCTTCCTTCCTCAGAGCAATTGGTCCACTCACATTGCGGCATCTTGCAGTGAGCAGTCCAACGTGAAAGTCTAGGATTTTTAGGCAAGCTAGTCAGAGGGTTCCTGTGAGGGTCAACACCCTCGATTAAAAACGTCAAACACAGAGTCACTGATAAGCTGTTCTGGAGGACAGCACCTCACACAATGTGTTGCTGGAGGAACTAAGCACGCCCTGTGTGCCACCACGGGGAGAGGACTCTTGGAAACCTAGCCTTGACGTCTTCCTGGCACCTTTCTCTTGGCTGATTTGCCACGTACCCTTCTCTGTCACAAGCCATGGCTGAGCATAACCCTCGTGAACACCGTGACTCCGCCTACTAAGCCCTGACCTTGGGGGTGGTCTTGGGGACCTCTGACACAGTTAGCTAGAAAAATAAGTGTACTGACTGAGCCTCCAAAGATGGGGGTAAAAATCGGCTGCAAAAAAATTGTACCGATAGTGCCAACTTTCACGTGTCAGTTGGCTCCTGTGGCAGCCCGGCTTGTCTGTTGAAACAAGCCAGGGATACTCATCCATGTAGGAGAGAAGTTCCTGTCAAGAAGGGGCCCCAGTCCTGCCCAACTCGAGCTCAGAGGTCCGATGCTAGCTGGGCCATCTGCAGACGCCTGTAGCTACAAGAAGAAAGGTGACATGGGAAGCAAGGGGATCACAGGCCAGTGAGGACAGAGTTTGGGGTATCCAAGGTCAGTGGAAGCCTGGCAGGGTGCCAACAACTCTGAAAATCGGGCAGCCCACCTGGAGCCACCCCTGGAGCAGGCACAAAGCCCCAGGGAGGGCCCAGCAGGGAGGAAGGTGGAGTGGCAGAGAGACAGCACCACTTTTTGAACTTGCTGGTCTACAAAAGGCCACACCCTAAGGAGGGATCTTCAGGCTACTACTTGATTAACAGGTTTGACTCCACGCCTCGCCAGGATTGTCTAATTGCTGTGCTCCCTAACTATGACAGTCCCTTTTTCTGAGGATTCACACTTCATGAACACTTCCTGTTTCTAACTCCAAGAGTAATGAAAAAGTTAATAATTCTGAAAATGAGTCTCCTTATCATTTAGTAGGCTATAACTTCATCATGTGACTCGATTGTACTTGAAAGAGTCATGTTGGTAAGCATTGGACTGCTAACCACAAAGTCAATGGTTCAAACCCGCCAGCTGCTCCCAGGAGGAGAGATGAGCCAATCTGCTCTTTGAAGATACGCAACTTCAGAACCTTAGATAGAATCTCTATGAGTTGGAATTGACATGCTGGTGAGGATTTGAATTTTTTTAATTGTGCTTTAAATGTTATAAAACATAAACACATAAACTTATTTTCCCTAAGGTAAAAGTCACCTTAAACTTTCTAGAACTCCAGGTGAGATTTTAAGAAATGGATACAGGGAACAAGTTTCTGCATAGAGAAATAGGATAAAGGTTGCTTTAAAGACCTCAAATGTCAAATCGAGAAATGGGAAAGTCATCAGAAGCCACTGAGTGGTGAAACTCGGTAAGCACTTAAAGTGGGAGATCCTATCACATCCACATATTCAGAAGATGGCTGATGATCTGCTGCCAAATGGTCACAGCCATGCAAAGCCTGTGGCGTGTATTTCTAATCTGCCAGTGTGGGTCACAAGTGTCAGAGTAGGCTCCTTTGAATGTTGGGCCAACTAGAAAAAGAAATCCAGTGACTCTCAAATATGTATAAGAAAGATCTTTTAAAAAAAGAAAGAAAGAAAGAAAGAAATTCCGGTTCCCAGGAGCAAAGGCTGGGCCTCCTACTCCCACCACCTGAGGGCAGTGATGCCTTAAAAAAAAAAAAAAGAAAAGAAAGAACTTTATACCAAGAAGCTTTATATAGCAAGAAAACACTTCAGCCCAGGCCAGAAGTCCGATACTAGTCCATTAAGACTCACACAGTCACATGCAATGATACAGAATGCAGGAAGATCAGAGGCCCGTGGGTGCGAAATCTTGTGGATCCTGTGTCGGTGGACGCATCTCCAGAGCTCTGGCCGCCATCCAAGTCAGCCAGTAGGAAGATGAAAGCAGAGAGAAGGGGTCTTATGAGAAGGCCAGACCCGTAAGGAGGTGCCATCAGGCTGTGACCTGATTGACAGGCTAGAGTCCACCCCCCCACTTGCATACATCAAGTTGACATGAAAGTATGCAGCTACCACACATGGCAGCTAACCACAGCAACAAAAAACAGGTGTCACTGAGTCAACTGATCAGGACAGTAACAAGCGCACAATTCACTTTAGGAACGTGAATCTGTCCCAGAGAAGCGCCGGCATGTGAGGCCAGGGAATCGTGACCCAAAAGATCTGCCAGGCCAAACACAGAGTCACCGAAGAAACAATGACTACTGTTTGATCTGTTAGGTCCCTAAGTATTACTATTGTTGTGAGGAGTTTTTCAGTCAGTTCCAACTCTCGATGACCCCATTTACAACAAAACACTGCCGGATGCTATACCAGCCTCACAATCGTTCGAACTGAGCTCACTGGGCCACTTGCTCTGTCAATCCATCTCATGGAGGCTCCTCCTCCTTTTCCCTGACCCCTGACCCACTTTACCAAGCACGTCTTTTTCCAGGGACGCGTCCCTCCTGACAATCCAAAGGGTATGAGATGAAGTCTCACTGTCCTTGAGTCTCTGGGTCAATATGCTCCCCGATTTATTTCCAGGTTGCGTATCCTGTGCTAGGGCCTGGCTTCAAGGTTTACCAAGACAGGTCTCACAATTCTTTGTTCATTTCTATGTCGCAGACGGACCGGTTGTTCATGCCCTTAGGCAGCAGGGCAGAAGCCCCTGTTCTGTCCCCAGCATATTCTGTCTGGCAAGGTCCATGCATACAGTTGACATTTATGCTACTGAAAAAATAAAAGCTATGTTCAATGAAGAAAACCATTGGGCTAGCAAACTTCTATTTATGATCTCCAGTATTGTTTCTATCAAGTCTTACATTTCAACTACTATCCTGAGATAGTTAAGGTTTATTGTGCCAACCTAGTCAATGAACACATGTGGGATTAATTGAAGGGCAGTGAGATAAATGGCTCGGTGAACCTTGATTTTTTAGTTCTCAGGTCTCTTGCTCTCTGATGGTCAAACCAGGGTGCAGCTGCCATAGTCAGTTACGTGCTTTAGCGGTCAAGGCTCTCTTTCTGGGAGGCACCCCTGAGGAGAAGCCACATGGACCTACCCGGATGTAGTCCTGGATGCTGGAGCAGCCACGTGAGGACCCCTGCCAGCGCTGCGATGTGTACATACTCACTGATTCGGCTTTCCTCCTGCAGTCAGTGTCACTGCGTGTATTTTATGAAATTGAAGAGGATTTTGTAGATGGGTGTCAGATATATGGGGTAGGTCGAACTTATGGCCCTGGACTGGACAGGATGCTTTCAGAATGTACACTAACCCTTTATAAAAAACCTTTTTCTTATATACGTCTGAGTTTCTGTGAATTTGTTTCTCTAGTCTACCCAGACTAACACGTCTCTTCCTTTTTGTGACAAATTTCACATTCCAGTAGCCAATAATGATCATGATGGCATGTTTGCTTGATCATCATCACGTCAAGTGGTCGCTATGAATCTGAATTGACTCGATAGCAGGGAATATCCCTATCGTCACTTGCACGCAGTCGAGGCTGACTCAGCCACTCTGTGTGGGTTTCCGAGACGATAGCTGTTTACAGGAGGAGAAAATCCAGGCTTTCTCCTATGGAGCTGTTAGTGATTTTGAACTGCCAGAGCATATGGATTACAGCCCAATGTGTAACGACTACAACAGCAAGGTTCCTTAAATATCCCTATAGGGGAGGCTCTTAACCCAACTATTATTCAACCTTAAGCACCAATTACTAACACTAATGATGAAATTGGCACATTCTACCCACTTTGGCTGCTTGAAACTGAACTAATTATGTTGCAACAGATAACTGACAGATGATACATTGTTTTATGATTGGGGCAGATTTAAATCATCTCCAATCCAAAAAGCAGGGCACTCCCTCTTTTTATATCTCCAGCCAAGGTCTTTAAGGCCTGAAAAAAGCCATTTAAAGATTGACCCTATTAGCCAGGATACCAAGACTCAGAGGAGTGACTTGCCCAGGGCTATGCCCAGGTGAAAGGTCAAATCGTGTACTAGAAGATAAGTTCCTTGAACCATGCTCAGCACACAACATTATGGAAACCATGGGCAATACTCTTGTCAGGTGTTTTAATAACCAAGAGGCTGAATTAGTGCCTGCTGCCCTGCACTACCTAGGCCGTCTTGGACTTTAGTCCTCGCACAGGAGCTCAAGCATCCACAGATTAAATCACCCTTATTTCTCTAAGGATTTCCTTGTATAATAAATGCTCCTTGTGTGCATTTGTTTCCCTCGTCGTTGTTCAAAACACTTGCTTTCTATTGTGATAAGAACTGTATGAGACCCCAATAAAATGCTTTAATAAAAAAATTCTTAACTCTGAGAACAGTTTGGGGGTTTGGGGGGGGATAGGAAGGGAGTTGTGTGTGTGTGTGGGGGGGGTAAGTTTATTAAAGGCCCTGCCAGACACAACCCCACTTCTTCTCCACACCCTGCTCTGCGGCCTCCTTGGCCCTCTTTGCTCAGATGTCCAAGAATCCGGTGTTGGCATCGGCGACTTGGAGACTGGCGAAGGCCTTGAAGTCCTGCTCTTCTTGCGTGATAACCCGGGCTTTTTCCTTCCAAGAGCTTTCTGATGGGCAGCACAGGTCCAGCCAGCTGCATGGCCAGTTTGGTTTTCTCCGCAGAGTTGTCTCCCGTCTTGGGGGTCCAGGGCTTCCTGGGGAAGAGGATGAGTTGGGAGCGGTCCTCCTCCAGCCGCAGCACATTGGCCTGCAGGGACTCGGTGGACTTGTTCCGCCTGCGGGGTCCACGGAGAGGTAGATGATGGTGCGGGCCACCTTCCTGTGGATTGCCGGCCACCCTCGCTCTCCCAGGCAGCAGGCCCAGCAGCACGGACTTGTGGGTGAGAGCGCACGGTGGGCCGGGGGTGGGGAGTTGAGGGGGTGGACGGGGGAAATGGGGGGGGGGGGGGGG
>PVJH01027439.1:0-28666 GCA_004026705.1 Nesogale talazaci | reverse complement strand
AAAGTTGGTTTGAGACCACTGCTTATGTTTGAAAAGACTTGTTAACAAAGATACAAATACAGTTTTCTCATACTCCTTGTTAATCTTTGGACACTCTGAATAAAGCTGGCCAGAGTGTGTCTCGAGATTGGAGAATGCCAGATTTAAAAATCTGTCTCCGCTATCTCCGGAGGGGGTCCAGACAAGGTCAGCTTACACAGTGAACTTGAAAGCCCTCTGGGAAGGTAAAGATGGGAGGCTTGAATTTGATTAGAACTGCTGCCTTTGAATCACAGTATTGGGGAGGAATGTGGAAGATAATGTCTCGTAAACTGCCAGAAGAACCAACAAATCTTAGAAGCATGAGCAAAGACTCCTTAAAAGTCAGTGTGGTGACCCTCAGGTCTCATATTTTGGACGTGTTATTAGCTGGGACCAGTCCCTAAATAAAGGAGGAAAAAGTAGCAGGCCAGCACAATAAGAGGCACGTCCTAAGGAGATGGAACAAAAGTCTCAAGCAGAGCAAAGCTCGTGAGGTCGGTGCAGAACTGGGCAGCGTTTCTTCTCTCGCACATGAAGTTTCGATGACTCAGATCCAACTCAAGGGAACCTAGCAACATCCATGGACTGGACTTAGCAAGTCTAAATTATATTTGGATCAAAGAGATTTGGTTCAAGATCAAATTTGGGGGAAAAATTCTCCCATAAGGTCCAAGATAACTAAATGGACATTAATACTGGGATGGCAGCTGATTCAATTTTGCTATTATCCCCCACAGTTCTGGGATACTGCCTAAGGAGGACAGATGGATGTGCTCACCGAGGTCTTAGAACACTTCCTCCTATGCATTTCAGCATGACTTCTCAAACGTGTATGTCCCACGCCAAGTCAACTTTTACTCAGAAATTTCCAAGATGAATAGAGTGAACGTTTTCAGCAAAGGCTTAGTATTTGATTTACCCCTGAGCAAAACTATAGTGCGTTACTCATCTTTCTGGAGCGAAAATATGCACTGACATATGAGCTGATTCAAGCTTCTACTGCGCACTTTTATATCTGTCATGTACTAGAATCAACTGCCCAACACATAAAGTCAGCAAGTTTGAGGGCGTGTGTGTGTGTGTGTGTGTGTTGTACTGATCAATGAGGCACAGACTGTTCCACATTCACGCAGTAACAAATGAACCCACTTCCATAAGAGCCGAAGCAGGGATTTTACCAATGAACAGTCTGGGTGACTCAGACACATACACTATTTGACTCATGTGTTTAACTGCAGAAATTCTTTTTCATTCAATTTTAAAAGAGAGCAAAGGAGACTTTTCCTCCACATTCAATTCTGGTGCTACTAAGCAAAACATCATTCCCTTTTCTAAGCATAAACTTGACACATCCAGTGTGGAGAAGTAGTATAAAAGGAGAACATTTATAAAAGTACATACTATCCTTTTGTACTTTACAGAGCTGGTTAAATATAACCATTCAAGGAATTGTCCTGTGATTGTCTTTAAATTGGACACAAAATTATTTCTGAAAAAAAATTCAATGTAGATAGTTTACAGAAAAGAATTATATAACAAAGAAGATCTAGAAGAATCCAACTTAGTAAACTGACAAATAACTTCAAGGTACAATATATAATCAAAATTACATTAATGGGGGAGGAGATGAGCCAGGCATGGTGCACTGTAGCTAGCAAGGATGAAGATTTCAACTTTCCTCTAGTTCTTTAATGCCCTCCGCACCCCCCCCCGTACCCCCTACACACACACACACACACACAATCATGATTCCAATTCTACCTGACAGATCCAGGTAGACCAAAGGATGTACACTGGTACAGATCAGAACTGGAAATATAAGGAGTCAAGCACAGATAAACCCTTCAGGAACAATAATGAGAGTACACATACTGGGAAGGGAAGGGGAAGGTGAGATAGATGGGGAACCGATCACAAGGATCTACATGTAACTCCATCCCCAGGGGACCGACAACAGAAAAGTGGGTGAGGGTAGATGTCAGAGAGTGTAAGACATGACAAAAAAATATTTATAAATTTATAAATTATCAAGGGTTTCATGAGGGAAGGGAAAAAATGAGGAGCTGGTGTCAAGGGCTCAAGTAGAAAGAAAATGTTTTGAGAATGATGATGGCAACAAATGTACAAAAGTGCTTGGCATTCAAAGGATGGATGGACGGATGCATTGTGACAAAAGTTGTCTGAGTTCCCAATAAAATGATTTTTTTTTAAAAAAAAGAGTTGCATGAGCAGCCAATAAAATGATTTTTAAAACGTACATGAATGCTAAGTGGGCATACAATACAAATCTATGGATCTGAATTACATCAAGCAAGCTAGAAAGTCCCCCATCCCCACCCCAAAGTACTATTCAGTGGCTGGCTTTAGTCTCAAAGACTAATTTCAAATGGAGTCATGCAGTTATTGTTCCTGAGATGAGCCAACAGCATCTAACTGCTGTGAATGGCTGTCAAGCTCCTTCAGTCTCCTAAGGAAGCAATGTTTGTTCAAAAGAATGGAACGTCACGGAGTCCAGTTCTGTCCATAATCACTGCAAGCTTAAAGCTCAACCTTACAGCCACTGGGTTGGTCTATCTCATCGAGGCCTGGCTGTTTTTATCTGAACTTCTACTTCACAAAGCATGATGTCCTTCTTCAGAGACTGATCTCTTCTGTTCAAGTGCATCAGATTGAATGTCACCATCCAAATTTCTAAGAAGAGTCTAGTTGTACTTCTTCCAAGAGCATAAGTTTATTTATTTTACATATATAAGAATTCAAGAAGCCTTCATTAAGAATATGTGCTATATAAACTTCTGATATGGTGGGAAATAAAATGTCTTTTAACATTTGAATTAAAGACAAAAAAGATCACGTCCAAGTTATGATTCAAATTCATTATTCTATTAAAGAGCTACTAAAATACAATAGAGTAGACCTGGTCTTGAAGCTTTTTGAGACAGTAAATCTTTCTGGAATTAGAAAGCCTCATTTTTCACCTAAGGAGCAGCAAGTGGTTTTGAACTGCTTACCCTGCCATTAGCAGCTCAACAGGTAACGCATTAAACCACCATGTTCATGGACGAAGTTGTCAAGAGGACTAAGGACACATGGGAAATCGAAGGATTTTCCCACATCCCCTGCACAAGACCTCTGTAAAGTGTTGAAAAGCAGGGATTTGAGAATTAAGGTACAGGCCTTCTAAGCATATGAAATTTGGAGGCTGAAGAAATATTGATGCATTTTAACTAGGGTAATGTCAAAGATTATTTAAAATACCATGGTCTATTAAAAGAGCACACAGAGCTGCCTTGGAAGAAATACAGTCAGAATGCTCCTTAGAGGAAAGGATGGTAAGACTTGGTCTCACTTAGTTTGAACACATTATCAGGAAAGAGTAACCCCTGGCGAAAGAGACCATGTCCAGTAAATGAAGGGGCAGGGAAAGAGAAGGAAGCCCTGGATGAGAGGACCTGACACAGGGGCTGCTACAATTAGTTGAGCCTACAAACAACTTGAGAATGGTGCAGGACCATGGCAGAGTTCCAACATCTAACAACAACAAGATAAAAGAGAACATGTTCAATATTTACACTTTACAGAGGCATGGGTAGTGCATATTTCCAGATAAGTGATGTTGCCTATAAGAAAATAAATATTTACGATGGAATCGCCTGGAAGCATTTTAATCTCAAGATGTGATGAGTATTTCCCCAGGACATATGGGGCCTTCTTTACACAAAGCCATCTCAAGGAAATGCTGTATGTGTGTATGTGTGTGTCTAATGTTCTTTGAGCTCTTCCTTAGGAAGAAAGGAAGGGAGAAGTCAATGGAGATAGAAGACCTGGTGATGGAGTTGAAGGGAGAAGTGACGAGTGCAATTTAACAAGCTGCAGAGCCCAGAGAGGTTACTCTGAGGACAGACAGACGTTCCCACATACCAGCAACACCAGCATCAACAAGGAGTCACCAATCTCCCACAAACTGATGAGTTTTTAATGAACTTAATTCTCCAACCCAATCAATTTGGCTTCACTGCAAGATGGAGGTTTCTAAAGTTCTGGCTTAAAAATGACAATAGTAGGATATTTTTATTTGTCTCCATCACAGGCCAGTCATGAGTCATATTCAGGAGTGTATGAGTATTTTTTTAAAGCCATTCCTTCAGAAAATAAAAGCATGCCATTTTTGTACACCTCCATATTATTTGTAAACATGATCGGTCTCTCCCATCTCAAGCTAAGGAGCCACCGTGATAAAATACCATAGCACATTATCGAAATCTAGGAGATGCAGTCCTTTCAGGGATCTGGAAATGTATTCCAATCAGTTCAAGACACAGAAATAATATATCAATCAGCCAGACCTTTCCAAGAAAACCCTTGACTGTAAATAGGGGAACGGAGTTGGGCTGAGAGACACCAGCTCTGTCAATCGGCAGAACACTGAGGTCAAAGGTCCATTTTCAAGGTCCACTCTTGTGATTCAATTTTTTCCCAGCTGTGTTTTACTTATGATTATAACATAGAATAAAGAATTTGAGGAATTTGGAATCCTCACAACAGAATACTGAAGTCATGGCCCCACAGCCCATCAGCACTCACCTGTGAAGTTAAAGATGCCCCTGGGTCCCTTTGTCCCTCCAAAGAAACAAGAATAACTTCCCATTTGGTCACGACTCATGACCGTGAATCTAAAAATAATCCAAAGCATAACTTTAGGCTTAGTTCACAACAAGATTCTTAATGAACAGGCCTATCCATTGACCAAAGCATTTTAAGTACAAAGAAAAAATTCTGTCTATTTGTAAACTGGAGCATGACAGTAACATTTAAGTAAATTCAAAGAAAGATAGCCAAATAATCAAGAATATTCAGATGGAGGGGCTGAGCTCTGGTGGTGTAGTGTTAAGTGTGGGACTGCGGCCCACTGGCTTGCTGGTTCAAATCCGGCAGCAGCTCTCCAGGAGCAAGGCTGGGCCTCCTAATCCAACCAGGGTGCAGTGATGCAACCCCCAAAAAAAATCCCCAAAAAGAATAATCAAATGGAAACATTTTTTTGCTAGTCAAACAGGTTACAATTTTTATACTCACTTGTATTGGGTAGACAGAATGTTTCCCGTTGCATTGGTGAGAGAACTATTCTCAAGTAGTTCATCTTCTCTCTTCCATGTCACATTTACTGAATTCAAATCTCCAGGTGTTGTAAATTGGCAGGTGAGTTCTACATGAGCAGGACTTTTTAAAGTGATGGTTCTTTCTACTGTTACATTAGATTTTTCTAGGAGCCATGAAAGAAAAAAACAATCTCCATTACATACTGAGGATATGTCCAATATATACAGCACAATGTAAATGACCAACATCAATGCTCTAACAACAGTTTCTTCATTTAAGATTCATTTGCTTGAAGCTTTAGTCCGACACCAACATAAATGTGTGGTTCCTTTCATTAGCACTGCTGGAGAAAACTTATTGCAACATTAACATCATCACACAGGTCTAACACTGTGATCCTTATTTCTTTAAAAATCTCTATAGCTGAAAAGAACACAGGAGAATGAGTACAGGGTGTGCCAAGTGCTCACGAAGATGGTACAATTGTGAAAACAGACAACTGTGGGGAGGGAATGGCATGGCCGATTATTTTCTGTAACCGCATTATTGGCTACCAAATATTTACAAAGCTATTTTATGGGTTATGTGTGCTTGTATGCTATATAATTTTTATTGTTCCTGGTTTTCTTAAGAGATTATTTAAATCGATATTTTGTGGTAGTGTACTTTAATTGAATGTATCACATCAGTATGAAATTCTGAAATATTTCATACACAAACACATGCACAGCACACGCACACACAATACAAGGGGACTTCAAAAAGTTCATAGAGAATTTAAAAACGAAAGTGAAAAATATAATTTTCTTTCTAAACAAAAGCTCCATCAAGGTCAAGGATACTTCTGTAAGTGATGACACCCGCCATTTAGTCTATCTGTAAAGAACTAAGGTTCCTGGGCATTTAACCACGAAACACGGAGTCTCTTTCACATTGTTAACTGGAAAAAAAAAAAAAAAGGTACCCTGTCCAGATTTTGTAAGATTAAGAAATAGTAAAATCCAGAAGGAGCCAAAACAGGATGGCACGATCATGATAGATATGTAATGATTTTTCATAACGCCTAAAAAACTGCCCTTGTTTGTTGAAAAGAATGAGCAAATGCATTGTCAAAGTGGAGGGGGATTCTCTTGTGAAGCTTTTCGGAGTATTTTTCTGCTAAAGTGTTGGCTAACTTTCTGAAAACAATCTCATAATAAGATGTTGTCATTCATCATTCCTTGGTTCAGAAAGTCTACAAGCAAAATACCGGAGGGAGCCTTAAAAAATGCTTCCATGACCATTGTTATTAATCAGTCTACCTTTTCTTTGACTGGACCCCTTCTATGTCTGGGTCCCTACTGCCTTTATTGTGATTTGCCTTCAAGAGGGGACTGGTATAGCCATGATTCACCTATTAAAATTCTCCAGAGAGATGTTTCAAGATCTTAACTTCCCTAGTTGAAATTTTCAATTGAAAGCCCTCCTCTTGTCTGCAGTTGATTTGGGTGCAATCATTTTGGTAGCCACAGAAGAGAAATCTTGCTCAATTTAAAATGTTCAGCCACAATTACATAAACTTTAACAATTGATATGGCTATGGTGTTGGCTGTTGTCTATGTTGTTAATTGCTATTCTTCAATTTGGGCAAAATTCCTTTTTCTTGCAAATTGATGTGGATGGTCTACCACTATGGGCCTCATCTTCAGTAGTATCTTGCCTTTGTAAACTGGTTTCTTTGGGTGCATTATCCTTGTAAACTTTTCAGAAAACATCAGTGATTTTCACCATACCCTTCTATGAAAGCTTCACCACTAATTTCAAGGTTGTTCTTGATTTGGTTTGAGCAGAATTCATGTGATTCTCATCAGGGCTCTTTGTAAAAAGATGTCTTATTCTTCTTAGTCCTTCAAACTAGATTGTGTTCAGACATGCTATGACAAATTAGTGCTAGTTTATTTTTGGTCCAAAAAGGTTATAATCCATGCAACTTTTTTCATAATAAGCATGTGCCATGAACTTCTGGAGCTAAAAACACACACCTAAGGTCACCTACTTATGCACTGCACTTAGTGCAATTTTTTTCTCAACAGTGGCAATTGCAAAATAATCAATCGCATGTACTGTCTTCTCTTCCTACACTGTACATACCACTAGTAGAATGAGATGAAGGAAAATTCTCTTAATGGGCGAATCCTACCAAATAAATGAAGATGCACTCATAAAATAAAATATACTGGTGCAACCACTAATGAATCAAGAGATGTATGCATTTGGCATTATTATCATAAAAAAATCTCAAAGAAAATGATATCCCTTCAGAAAGAAAGAGTATCCACACCTTGCAAATAATCTTGTCAAAAATAAAAAGAGAACTGAATTGGTCAAGTTTCTCAATGCAATTCCCATTTTATAGAAATTTCATAGAAGGGAGAGACATGATGATTATTACCTCAAATTTATCTGCATCATCTAGTTTGTGGGGGAAATATAGAGTTACTTTTCTCAAAAAATTAGAAGATAAACAAGAAAAGGGCAGAAATATAATCAAATGTGAAATATAATCAATTTTGGGGGTAGGCATCACTGCCCTGATGGGAGTAGGAAGTCCAGCCTTGCTCCTGGAGAGCTGCTGCTGGATTTGAACCATCAACCCTGTGGGCTGCAGTCCCACACACAACCACTATGTTACCAGGGCTCAGTCAATCAAATTTCTAAAAATCCTACAGAAATCAGTGAGTTCATAAAAGCTAAAATATGTTGCTTATAATTCCAAGATGTAAAGATCCTACTGAACAACATGGAACTGCTCCATTCTTTTTATTAAATCATTTGGGGGGGCTTATACAACTCTTATCACAATACATATATACAGAGCCAGCACATTTGTACATTTGATGCCAACATCATTCTCAATATTTTCTTTCTACTTGAGCCCTTGATATTAACTCATTTTCCCCTCCCTCCTCTTCCTCATGAACCCTTGATAATTTATAAATAATTTTGTCTTATCTTACACTATCTGACATCTCTCTTCACCCATTTTTCTATTGCCTCTTCCCCACAGAGGAGGTTATATGTAGATCCCTGTAATCAGTTTCCCCTTTCTAACCTATTTTGCCTCCACCCTTCTGGTAGCACCACTCATATCGCTTGTCCTGAGGGGTTCATCTGTCCTGGATTCCCTGTGTTTTCAGTTCTTATCTGTACCAGTGTACATCCTCTGGTCTAGCTGGATTTGTAAAGTAGAATTCAATCATTACAGTGGACAGGAGGTGGTGGGGAGAAGGAAGCATTTATGAACTAGAGGAAAATTATATATTTCATTGGTGCTATACTTCCCCCTGACTGGCTGGTCTCCTCTCCATGGTCCTTCTGTAAGGGGATGTCCAATTGCCTAGAGATGGACTTTGGGTCCCTACTCTAATTGCTCCCTCGTTCACAGTACTATGAGTTTTGTTGTTCTTTGATGCCTGATACCTGATCCCATCACCACTTCACAATCACCTAGGCTGGTGTTCTTCTTCCATATGGACTTTGTTGCTTCTCAGATAGCTGGCTGCTTGTTTACCTTCAAACCTTTAAAATCCCAGACATTGTATCTTTTGATAGCTGGGCACCATCAGCTCTTCAACACATTTGCTAATGCACTGCTTTGTCTTCGGGGACCGTGTCCAGGAGGTGAGCATAATTGAATGCCAGTTTAATAGCAGTGTCCCTGCATTAAGGGAGTACTTGAATAGAGGTCCAATGCCCATCTGCTGCCTTAATGCTAACCCTATAAATATATGCACGTAGATCTATTTCCCCATCATCATAAATAAATATATTTACATGTGTTCATGACAGCTTTTAGACAAAAGGCAAAAATGCCTTTTGCCCCCTAGTTCTTTCTTCAGATTTTCTTTTACTTATCTCTTGTCCTACTACCATGTTCAACCTTGATTTGGGTTTCAATAATTCCTCGTGATTACATTGCCCTTAATAAAGCCCTATCAGTCCTCTTACACTCAACAATGTTCCCCTGTTGTGGAATATTTGTTGCTCCCTTGTCCCTGGGTTTGTTAACATCACTTCCTTTCCTTCACTCCGCACCACCCCCCCACCTCTCCTATGTCCCCCCTTAACCATTGGTCCCATTGTTTTCTCCTGCAGACCAAAGCAAAGCAACAAAAGAAAACAAAACAACAACAACAACAAAACCAATGGTGAGAGAGAGAGAGAGAGAGAAAGAGAGAAGCCTATAAATAGTTCAAGGTCTGTTTGTTGACCTTTAGGAGTGTTTCCCAGTCCACTCTGATCGGGTGCCACTCCCTGGCCCCAAAGTCTATTTTTGGTATTCCCTCAGGACTTCCTTGCCCTCCTCCCTTTGCTGTTCTGTTGCATACCCTTAGTGTTTTGCCTCAGTGTGGTAGGGTCAGATCAGGCACAATTCCCACACTGTATCTCCAGTGTTGTCCCATGTAGGATTATGGGTCAGTGAGGGATGTGGTGTCTCATAGTAGGACTGGCCATATGGTCCTCTCTGTGCATTGGATGCTCTGAGCAGGGATATTATCTTCAAGGCTTGGTGGGCCAGAATGTGCTCCACTCTCTCTTCCTCCCCCTTCATCGTTCCTGTGTGCTCTGATCAGACATGAACTATAGCTTTAGTGCTGTCCTCTTAAATAAATTCTTCTGTCAGGAGGGCTGACTGTCCACATAGACAGACCTCTCTACTGTTTCCCTGCTTTCAGCCAATATGTTGCATTCACATCTTAGAGAACTGCTCTATTCTTTATTTTTTTAAATAATTTTATTGGGGCTCTTACAGCTACTATAACATTCAATACATCAACTGTATCTAGCACATTTGTACATGTTATCACATTCATTTCCAAACATTTTCCACTTGAGCCCTTGATATAAGCTCCTCTTTCCCCTCCCCCCCTTTTTGACATGAATCGTTTTATTGGGGATTCATAACCTCCCCTCACGATCCATACATACATCAATTGCATGCAGGTCTCATTTGCACACTTGACATCATCACTCTCAAAACTTACTCCCTCCACTTAGGCCCCCAGTTCCAGTTCTCCATATTTCCCTTCCTCCCTTCCCCCCCCCCATGAACCTTTAATAATTTACAAATTACTATTTCCTACCATACACTGTCCAATGTGTCCCTTCACTCACTTCCCTGTTGGCCATGCCCTAGAGAGGAGGCTCTATGTAGATGCCTGAAATTGGTTCCCCCTTTCTACTCCACCATCCCTCCACCCTCCCAGTATCACCACTCCTATCTCTCGTCCTGAGGGAACATGAACTGCTCTGTCCCTACAGAAAGATTGTCACAGCTTTCTCTCTCAAAATTACTGGCTCATTTGACTGCATTGTGTCAGTCACTGACCAATCCATCTTGTCCAAGGCCTTCTGTTTTTCACTGCCCTTCTAATTTATGAAGCATGATGTCCTTTGCTAGTATCTGGACTTTCCTGAGAACATGGTCAAGGGACCTAAGATAAAATAGAACAATCCTGACTCTGAAGAACACTCTGGCTGGTCCTCTTCCTAGAGAGATCTGTTTGCTCTTTTAGCAGTCTGTGGTACTTTCAATCTTCTTTGTCAGGACCATAATTTAAACTCATGGATTCTCCTTCAGTCTTCCTTATTCAATGTCAAACTTTCACATCAATATAAGACAATGAAAAATAGTATGGTTTTGACAGGGAGATTGGAGAGGGGAGGTGGGATAATAAGGGGAGACCAATTACAAGGATCTACATATAACTCCCTCCCTACATATAACCCCCCCCCCAAAAAAAAAACCAGAAAAGTTGGTGAAGGGAGGCATTAGACAGTGTAAGACATGACAAAATAATAATAATTTATAAATTATCGAGGGATTGGGAGGGAGGGGCATGGGGAGGGATGGGGGAAAAAAAGAGGAGCTAATACCAAGGGGCTCAAGCAGAAAGAAAATGTTTTGAGAACGAGGCTGACAATAAATATACAAATCAGCTTGACGCAAGGAACTGTAATAAAAGTTGTGAGAGCCCCAACAAAATGATTTTTTAACAATTGATAAATTATCAAGGGTTGATGAGGGTGGGAGGAAGAGAAAAAAGGGGGAGAAGAAAAAGCTGATACAAGGGTTCAAGTAGAAAGAAAATGTTTTGGAAATGATGATGGCAATATATGTACAAATGTGCTTGATAGAATTAATGTATGGATTGTGCTTGATAGAACTGATGTATGGATTGTTGTAAGAGCTGCAAGAGCCTCCAATAAAATGACTTAAAACAAGCAAACAAATAATACTATGGTTTGGGTGATCTTAATCCTCAAAGTGGCATCTTTGTTCTTGAACACATTAAAGAGATCTGGTGCACAGATTTACTCCCATGCAATGTTTCATTTGATCTCTTGACCCTTTCTTTTATGAGCACCGAGTGGATCCAAGCATGACAAAATCTCTGACAACTTCAATCTTTTCTCCCTTTCTCATATTGTTCGGTTGTGAGGATTTGGGTCCTAATAAAGAAACAATCCTTCGGCTGCCTACTTCAGAGGAAGCTGCAGTTAAAAAACCTTAGGCATATTATGCACAGCATATATTTGAATTAAATACATATCATGGGAGCGTATAACCCTGATGCACGTCGTTCCTGATTTTAAACTGTGCGGCATTCCTTAGTTCTGTTCACACTGCCTCTTAATCCATGTATAGGTTCTGCATTAACATCATGAAGCCTGGTCTTCTCAGACTATCCATAGTCTGTTCTTTTCCACATAGTTGAATACCTCTGCTGCATCAATAAAACAGAAGCAAGTATATTTCTGGTATTCTCTGCTTTCAGTCAAAATCTGACATCAGCAATGATATCCCTTGTTCCCGTCTTCTTCTGACCTGTCCTGAATTTCTGGCACCTCCATGTCAATGTACTGCTGCAATCGTTGTTGGATGACTTTCACCAAATTTTGCTTGGCTGTTACATCAATGATATTGTTCTATAATTTGCACATTCTGTTGGGTGTTATTTCTTTGGAATTGATACAAATATGAATCCCTTCTAGTCATTTGGCCAGGCAGATCTCTTCCTAATGTCCTAACATAGATGAGTGAGTGCTTCCAATGCCTTATCAGCTTATTGAAAGATTTTCATAATTACTGGTGATGGGAATGCAAAAGTTAGAAATAAAGAGGTAAAACCAGTAGCTGGAAACTATGGCCTTTGTGATAGAAGCAAAGCTGGAGATAACAGGATATAATTTTGCAAGACTAGACTTCTTCCTTACAAAGACCTCTCTGCAACAACACAAGAAACAGCTATGCATGTGAGCTTCTCTAGATGGGATATACAGAAATCAGGTTGACTGCATCTGTGGGAAGAGACAATAGAAAGGCTCAGTCTCGGCAACTCCATTAGGCCAGTGAGGGGGCAACTGTGGAACAGACCATCTGCTCAGTTCAGGTCAAAGCTGAAGAAAATAAAATCAAGCCCATAAGAGCAAAATAAAACCCTGAGTTTATCACACCTTACGTCTGAGAATGTCTCCAGAATAGATTTGACTCCTTGAACACTGATGACAGAAAACCCGATGAGCTGTGGAATGCTATCATGAACATCATTCATGAAGTAAGCAAAAGGTAATTAAGACAGACAGAAAGAAAACGGTTTTTAGAAAGTAAGAGAAAATGTGTCAAGGTCTAGGATCTTTGGTCCTGGGCCCTGGTGGTGTCGTGGACAATCCCAAGCCAGCACTATGAACTCCCCAGCCACTTTTAGGAGAAAGGTGAGGCTTTCTATTCTCATAAAGATTTACAGACTCAGAAACAGAAAGAAAGAAGGGAAGAAGGGAAGGAAAGAAAAGATCTTGGTGGGTATCAGGAGACTCTGCTTCTTGCTCTTAATTGTAGAGTCCCTAAAACAAAAGGAAGAAATAATGAAGTAAACGAGCTAAAAGCAGAAAAGTTCCAAGGCAACGTGAGAAGACAAAACCTTATAGTGAAATATGCAAAGAACTAGAATAAAAACACAAAAACAAAAGGGAGAACTTGGTCGGCAATCTTCAATGGAAAGGACTAACAAAAACAATGCAAGCTTCTCGTTGCAAAGTTGAAAGATTCTATGGACAAGATATTGAACAATGCGAGAATCATGAAAAGACAATTGGAAGAATGCAGAGCCTCTGTACCAAAAACGAGTCCAATTTCAACCATTTCAAGATGTGGCCTATGAGCAAGAACCTATATGAAAAGAAGTTCAAGCTGCACTAAGGCGTTAGTCAAAGACAAGACTCAAAAAAAAAACCCAAGACTCCCAGTACTGATGGGCCCAGGAAACTCCTAATGCCTGCGGATGGAGCCCTGGAAGCCTGTGGGCATAGGGCAGTATGCAGAGAATGCAGAGCTAAAAGACACACACAGAAAGGAGCTCCGAGAAAATCTATAACATTATGTTCAGTTACCTTTAAAACTTTACAGAAATGCTTTTGCAAGCGGTGGCCAGGTGCAAAGTTTGCAAACAGTAAAGAACAGCTAGTGTGAAGTGCTTCGTGAGCACAGGCTTGAAATAACTGCTTGTGTAATTCAAAAAGCGCTGAATTGAATGTTATGTTCAAAAAGGATGAAAAAAAAAACAAAACAAGCTATAAAAGACCTTTATAAGACCCAATTATATATGGCAAAAAAATAGAGTAAGGAAATATGAAAAACTTTACACATGTCAGCATATTTACTAAACTCCTCCTGTATACCAGGAACCGCACCAGGCACTAGAAATAAGAGAACACGTTTCAAATCTAGGGTCTTTGGTCCTGGATCCTGGTGGTGGAGTGAACTATTCAAGGTCAACAATACAAAGCCACCTGCCCCTCTTGGAAAAGATGAGTTTCTTCTCCCCTATTTATATCCTCAGAAATCCAAAGGGGGCAGCTCTCCTCTGTCCTTCGTGTCACAAAGACTCAGAATTGGCTTGATGGCAGTGAGAAGTTGGATTATTCTGTCAATTTTCTCCACCTAATGTTTAAATCTTTGGTACCCTTAAGACTGACTTGATACTGTCAGGAACTGTTGTGTCTTTTAACTCATTAACAAATATATTAAAATAATTATGTGCACCTATTCCATGCCTTCACCAGCATTCATGCTTCAACTCAACCTATTTCAATGTCTAAATAATCGTATTACAGAAACCTTTTTTTTAGGGTGAGATATTTGGCTTCACTCCTCAAAGGAAAGGTATATTAGGTTAGCTTTAAAAGAGTATAGGATGTTTGTCTATAGCAATGTTTCTCAAGCAGTGTTCTTACTACTTGAAGACGGGCAATGGAGTTCTAAAATTATCTAGTGGGGCTGCAAAAGCATATACCTACACGGTATCTTGGATTACAGGCTATAGTTCAAAAACTTTAACTGCCAAGGGGTGTGTTGGATAATTTTGTCCTGAAAGAGGGGAGCACATTTGGGTACCCCTGATCTGGAACACTGTACTCCTTTTACAGTTTATCTCATATGTGCATTGTTGGGGTATTCTGGAAGCGAGGTCACTGGTAGCTAAAATTCAAGAAGGCTCAAGGTGAGAAAGTCGAGTTCTTAATAAGAACAAGACTGTGAAGAAGGAATAGACTGTCCACTTCTGATAAATCAGTCACCGAACCCCTTATGAATAGCACTGAAACACTGTCAATAATGAAGACAAGCAGGGCCTTGTCAGAGCCAGTGCCAGTGGATGAGCTCCTTAGGGCAACAGAAGGTACTGAAGGGTGGGGGAGTGGGGGCTAAGGGAGTAACACCATCAGGATCTTCATTGGCTGACGGGGCACCACTCAAATGGAGAAGAATGTACTGCAAATATCAATTATTAATCGAATTTGGAGGGTATGAAGTATGAATCTCAGAAAATTGGAGGTCAAGACAAATAAATTAGAATGTATAAAGACCAAATCCCAGGCATTAGTGAGCTGCAATGGACTGACATTGGCCACTTTGAGTTAGAAAAGCATATGGTTTATAAGGTGAGAATGACAAATCCAGAGGAATGGCATAGCCCTACTCATCACAAAGGGCATTTCATAATCTATGTTCCAATATAATGTTGTCTGAGATAAGACTCCATCCGCATTCAAGGAAACCCAATCAATACTATTGATCAAATTTATGCCCCACCACTAAAGCTAGTGATAAAGAAACTGAAGAATTCTATGAACAATGTCAGTCTGAAATTGATAAACATGAACACAAGATGCATTGATAATTTTGGGAAATTGGAATACAAGAGTTGGAAACAAAGAGGAGAAAACAGTAGTTGGAGAATAGGGTCTTGATAACAAAAATGAACCCAGAGAGTTCATGATAGAATTTTGGAACACTAGAGACTTGTTCACAGCAAGGATGCTTTTTTCCCACCACACAAATAAGTACCCTACACAGGGCTTACTGACATGGAAAACACGGAAATCAAATTGAATACACTTGAGGTAAAAGACAATGGACAAGCTCAGTCCTCAGCAGCTAGAACCAAGCAAGAGGTCCACTGTGAAGTTCAGGTAGAAGCCAAAGAAAATTTTTAGAAGTCCGAGAGAACCAAATTACAATCTTGAGTCTGTCACATCTGAATTTCAAGAACATCTAACGATGCTTAAGAACAGATTTGCTGCAGAGAGCACTACTAACAGAAGACCGGCTGCTCTGTGGGAGAACATCAAGAACATTCTACATGAAGGAAGCATAACGCTGCATTAAATGCTGGAAAAGAGAGCAACATAAAATAGATTCAGAAGAAATTTTGAAACCTATGCGCAAAAGGAGAGCCAATGAAACCATTATTCTCAAAACTCTTGGAGGTATCATTATTGGATGATGTCAGGTAGGTTCTGATTCATATTGACCCCAAATATAACAAAAAGAACAGTTTCTCTGGTCCTGCACTATTCCCTGGAGTCTTTGCTATGTCTGTTCTCATTGCTAAAACCACTGTGTCCATTCATATTACAGAGGGCCTTTCTTAATGTATAAGGGCTTCAAAAAGTTCATGGAAAAACTTTGACATATTTTAACTCAATTTTTCTATGTACTTTGGGGAGGCATCACTGTCCTCTGGTGGTCGCAGGAGCTACCCAGCGCTGCTTCTGAAAGCCGCCACAGAATTTGAACTGCCAAGCCCGCAGGCTGCAGTCCTGCACTCAACCACTTATGCTACCGGGGCTCAGCCCTTCTATGAACTTTTTAAAGTCTTTGATGTCATCCTGTAATTCATCTGGCTTGGTTTCATTAATGTTTCATGAATCAATCTACTACAGAGAAGGTCTCTAAATTCCTGTGGTGTATTCTCAAGGTTTTACTTTTGTTCTCATGGACTTGCTCTCATTTTCTTCAGCTTCAATTTGAACTTTTTTTTTAACCCTAACCCTAACCCTCAATTTGAACTTTCATACTAGTAATTGATGATCTGTTATAAGATCATTCTCTGTTTTAATGATATTCAACTTCTGTATTGCTTCCTTGTACAGATATAGTTGATTTCTTAAATATATGTTCTATTTAGTGAGCTCCAATGTATAGTTGTTGTTTGTGTTGTTGATTAAAAAAAAAAAAGCTTCAGGCTGAGCCCCGGTGGCATAAGTGGTTGAGTGCAGGACTGTAGCCCGCGGACTTGGTGGTTCAAATCCAGCGGCGGCTCTCAGGAGCAGCGCTAGGTATCTCCCACGACCAGAGGGCAGTGATGCCCAAAAAACAACAACAAAAAAGGCTTCAATGTCTAAGACGAAAAACTGGAAGAATTCCAATGAATTTTTTCATTCTGAAACTGATCAAACATTCAATATACTGCATCAATAATTATTAGTAAGTGGGATGTGAACATTGAAAAAAAGAATAATCAATATTTTAAAAAACAGGACTTTGTTGATAGAAATGACACTGAAGATTGTAGGATAGACCAGTAAATTTTTCATTAGAAATCAAAACTCTTAGTTCCATTCAAACCTATCTTGCCAAGCATCGGTGTGAATGTCTACAGGTGCCATCTCCATGATGCGTGGTGAGTTTGAATCCATGGTAGCTGCTACTGTGTCCACCCAATACTAATGGATCTCTACCCAAGTTGATGCTATTTCCTAGCACTTCTTTTTTCTTGGTGGTGTGTCAAAAGTTAGTGTCACCATCTTCTTCTCTAAAGAATACTCTGTTTATATCTTCTAAGCTGCCTGAAGTGCTTGTTCCTCAGGCAATCTACCGCTCACTCTGTATTCTTTACCCTCACCACAGTTCAAATCAATCTGTTCTTATCCTGTGGTCTCTTTCCACGGTCCAGTTTGGGCATATATATGAGACGACGGAAAAGGTCTTCAGATCTCTTACCAGAAACAGACAAATGGTCTTGCAGAAATCATTTCTTTTAGAAAGATTAATACAAGAAGGGAAAGGTTAAATATATCCCAAATGCCCCATTTTTTCCAAAGTGCATTACCACTCCATCATTTCTGACATCCACAACCACTCCTTCCCTTAGGATATGTCCTTAAACCCCAAAATTAAGGAATTCATTGCAAAGGCTGCTCAAGAATTCACAATGTGAAGGAAAAGGGCTCAGAGTTGTGCTGATAATACATACGTAGATGCTGGGAAATTACAAATTCAAAATTCAAGTGTCTGTCTAGACACTTAGTCCCAAGGCTGTAGAAACAGGTAAAACCAGGTCAGGGACAGGTACAACTCAAGTCCCAAGAATCAGAAATCTGCCAGAGAAACCAGCTGCAGAGTCTGCGGGGAGAACACCCTCCACCCTGGCTCTCCCTCCTCTCCTGCTGGAAGCGGGGACCCTTCCCTCCCTGCTTCTGAGAGAGTGTAACTTAAACCTACAGCAGGGATCATGTCATGCAATCAGTATCTTCCCCCACCTCCTTACCCACTGGGTGGGAATAACAAAACCAAGGCTAGAAGGCGCATCAATAATTGACTCTACTACAGACCCCTACCTTCCTTGGTCACCCGAGATGTGTTTGTAAAGCTAAACAAAGATCACTGAACTATCCAGATTGAGTACTTCTCATCATCAAAGCAAAATCTCTTGACATCGAACACTTCTATTTCATGTGTAAAAATGGGGCATTTTATATATATTTTTTCATTTTTATTAAAAATCAGTTTATTAGGGGCTTGTACATCATTTTCCCAATACATAAACATACTGTGCCAAGCACCTTTGCACATCCACTGCAGTCATCATTCTCCAAACATCCGCCTCTTCCCTTGACCCCTTGGTATCGTCTTTTCCAACCCCTCCCCTCTTCTCCTGCCCTCCCTCCACCATGAACCCTCAATACTTTATAAATTATTGTTCTGTCATATCTTCCTGCCCAACACTTCCCTCAGCCCACTTCCCTGATGCCCATCCTCCAGACAGGTTATATGTAGATCCTTGCAGTTGGTTCTGTCTCTCTACCCCACCTTCTCTCCACCCATCCAGTAGTTCTAATCTAACCACCGGCCCGAAGGCGCTCATCCATCCTGGTTTCCCCATATCTCTAGCTTCCATCTCCACTAGTGTACCTTCTCCAGTCCATCTGGATTTGCAAGGTAGAGTTGGGACCATGATGGTTGGGGGGGGAGGAAGACCTCAGGAACTAGAGGAAACTTGTATGCATCATCGCTGCCCGGCTGGACCTTGACTGGTCTGTCTCCTCCCCATGACTCCCCTGTAAAGGGGTGACCAATTACCCACCAGTGGGCCTTAGGTCCCCACCCTGCTCTCCCCCTCACTTGTAATGAAGTGATTCCTATTTTTTGATGCTCGATACCTGCTCCCTTTGGCCCCTCTTGATCACACTTGCTGGTGTGCTTCCTCCATGTGGACTTTGCTGTCTCCATGCTGAATGGCGACTCAGTTATCTTCAAGTCTTTGAGACTGTAGACATTCAATCATTTGGTAGCTGGGCACCATCTTTTCTTCTACTCTGTTTGCCTCTGTATGCATTTTTCTTCAGCGATATCAGGAGTTAATTGGTCCATTGATTTTGATTTTTGTTCTTTGATGCCTGATGCCTGATTGTTTCAGCACCTCATGATCACACAGGTCTTGTCTCCACAGAAACTGGAGTGGGCAAGCAGTTCCTACCACGAAGCACCTAACCATGAGGGCAGCGTGAATGCATGGAAGGACACAAGAAAAGAGAGAGCAACAGAGCCAGATGCAACCAGAGTCAGATGGACTCCTTTTCTAGAAGTGGGAGTGGCAGAGAACAGGTTTGGGGAGGGGCCAGCATCCCTCACCCACAGGGATAAAGACAAGAAGAGAGGAAGAGGAAGAGAGCTGGTCCAAGCTCCAGGCCGACACATGATGCTCAGAGGAATACATCCCTCTGGAGACCCAATGCGCCACAGAAAGGACTGGGCAAACAACGATTCCTGGGGCCATAAGAGAGGGGAGGAGAAGAGGGTGTAGACAAACACATGGAAGGCGGACGGGGAGCAACAAATGGTCTGGAATCGATGGAAAGGAGGGTGTGGGAGGCCTGGTTGGGATTAAGCAAGGACAATGAATCTATGAGGAAACACTGAAACACCAATGAAGGTGGAGCATGATAGTAGGGCAGGAGAGAGATGGAAGGAAATAGAGGAAAGAGCTAAAAGGCAAAGGGCACTTGCAGAGGTCTAACATAGGTATGTCCATACATAAATACAACTATCTGTTATAAAGTGGGAATAAATTTAAGAACATATCAATAGGCTAAATATTAGGACAGCAAATGAATCTTGGGCCCTTACCCTGGTGCTCCCTCAATGCAAGAATGCTTTGTTATATAAATCTGGTATTCCTCGAGGCTCACTGGCCCAACATGATCACTGAAGTAAAATGGGTGCACAAACAAATGTGGTGAAGAAAGCTGACGGTGCCCAGCCATCAAAGGATATATCGTCTGGGGTCTTAAAAGACTGAAGATAAACAATAGATCATCTACTTGAAAAGAGACCACACCCACACAGAAGAAGCACAACAGCCAGTGTGGCCACATGGTGGTGAAAGGTCTAGGCAATAGACATCAAACAGAGGGAAAAAAACACTTATCACTGTGTGCACACATCCCCAAGGTGCCCACTGAGGACATGTGGGAGCATGAGCAAGAGTGGTGAAGAAAGCTGATGGTGCCCAGCTATCAAAAGATAGAACATCCGGGGTCTTAAAGGCTTGAGCATAAACAAGCAGCCATCTAGCTCAGAAGCAACAAAACCCAACATAAAAAAATACATTATATATTTTATGAGACTGTAGGAAGGATAAAATGAGATACTTATAAAAAATACACTAGTAATTTAACACCAAATCAAGCTCCCTGCTACTGACTGCGTCGATGGTGACTCAGAGTGACACTCTAGGACAGAGTAGATGCGCCCCTTTGGGTTTCCCAGCTTGTGACTCTTTGTGCCAGTAAATCCCTATCTTTCTCCCATAACACAGATTTGCAAACAAACGCCTCTTTATAATCTCTTACCTTACTTTATTGAGGTAATAAGGGGGGGAGGATGGAGGTTTGAAAAATTCCATTACCTTTTAGTTCTATTTTTTCATAAATTCCTTGCAGCTCGATCATGCAATGAAAGCTGCCGTGTGTCATGCTAGAGTTATATGTTGCTTGTCACTTAATATTCACAGAAATCCAGTAGGGTAAGCACAATTGTCGTTACCCTGACATTATACACGAAGAAGCTACAGCTTCCTGCCAATATCACACACCAAGAAAATGAGATGATTGATTCTCAAATTCTGATGTACCTGAGTTCAGATCCCCATGAACAACAAGACAGATCAACTCTCAAAGAGAGGGAAATCTTCATCACGTTCAAACAACTGCGTCAACACATTCAACAAAAGTTAAGTGAGGCAATACAAATTGACATGGGGCACTATAAAAAGCTGAGTGAGGGTCGATGGAACAGAGTGATTGGTACATTTTAAACCTTCATCTTTGTAAGAAAATACTTTTCAATATAATTAAAATTGCGATATAGCCTTTATGTGAAGCAGGTCATCCTCATGTTCGAATTGCCATGTTATTATTTCCTGTGATACACTGTAAACACTCCATTCTCATATTGAGTGAGCATTTGGTGGGTGTGAACTGCTCACCTCTAAGTTAGCACATAAGTACTTAGCAACATTCTAGAAAATATGCTGAAATTATTTAAGAAAATAGATAGACAGTTTTATTAAGCCAAGTTCTTATGGTCACTGTTTTCCCTGACTTGAATTAGTGCCTGGCATTGAGATACACGATGATTATTTCTCTCCTTTCTAATTATATTTTGGATAGTTTCATCAAGGGCTGATACATCGCCCAGAACCAATAATGAGTAGCCACACCAGGAGGGGAAGGGAAAGGTTAGGGGAGAAAGGGGGAACTAGTCACAATGATTCATGTATAACCCGCTCCTTGGAGGATGGAAAACAGATAAAGGGATAAAGGGAATCATCAGACAGTGTAAGAAATGAAGAAATAATAATTTATAAATTATCAAGGGTTTGTGAGGGATGGTGTTGAGGGAGGGTGTTAAAGGAGGGGATGGAGGAAAAATGAGGCACTGATTCCAAGGGCTCAAGTAAAAAGAAAATGTTTTAAGAACAATGATGGCCACAAATGTACAATGTGCTTGACCCAATGGATGATGCATCGATTGTGATAAGAGTTGTACGATCCCCCAATAAAATGATTTTTTTAAAAAGATAGTTTCAACATAGAATTTTTTTTAATCGTATCACTGCTCTGGTAGGAGTAGGAACCCCAGCCTTGCTCCTGACGAGTCGCTGCTGGATTTGAACCATCAACCCTGTGGGTCACAGTCCTGCACACAACCACTGTGCCACCAGGGCTCAGCTTTCAACATAGAATTTTAAATGGTACCTAAGTTTATTTGAACTTCAAAAAGGAGCATTTTTTGAGACATGTAAAATCCAAATAGCACAAGTAAAATTCCAATTACATATCTTCTTTCACAGCATGGAAGACAAAGCATTGCAACTATGATTATATATAGCAGCTAAAGGGAATGGTTACATTGTTGTTTTAAAATAGCTATATTGTTGTAGTAAACAGCTAATTTTGTGTTAACTATTCTGAAATATTGTTGTGAAGTTAATCCAACATTTTTGGACATTTATTATTTTTTTGATAACCAGTGTTGAATACTTCTCTCCTGCACTGTTTCAGTATTCCTTACAACCTGGCATCCTTATGTCCTGTGCATTTCCAGAACTTAGTTCCAAACTTTCACATGAATTCTGTAAGAGAGCTGAAACCTATTCACTACATTATTTCCTGCTTAATTAGCTGTACAAGCAGTTTCTGTGCTTGAATCATGAACCTGCCAATAGAACTGTCAAGGTTTATGCTCAACAGTCCAATTTTGCCGTTCTTTTAATTCTTTTTTAAAATTCAATAGTATTTGACAGCTCACAAAGACCAGGGACATATGTGGGAACTTAAAAAAGTTCTTGGAAAACTTCATTATCTTTGCAATCCATTTTTCCATGAACTTTTTGAAGCTCTGTAGCAGTAGCTCATGTCCAGAACAGATCCATCATGGTCATCATAATGCACCTACCTGAAAGGCAATGGTGATGTTAAGCACCAATATATACCTAGTGCAGAACAGCTACCCAGGGTGCATAATGACAAACGCCTGACACTGTATGCACCAGAGTGCTGGTCCAAGATGACTAGAGAAACAAATCCGGGAAGACTCATGTATGTGTAAGAGAACTTTATATCAAAGAACAATTCTACATTAGAGCCCCGGTGGCGTAGTGGTTGTGCACGGGACTGCGGCCCCCTGGGTTGGAGGTTCGTAGCAACAGCTCTCCAGGAGCAAGGCTGGGCCTCCTACTCCCACCACCAGAGGGCAGTGATGCCAAAAAAAAAAGTGGCTTGTTATTTGAGCTTGAGCCCTGTGGCGTCGTGGTTGAGTGCAGGACTGCAGTCCACTGGCTTGGCAGTTCAAATCCAGCAGCAGCAAGGGTGGGTAGCTCCCATGACCACCAGAGGGCAGTGATGCCTGCCCCCCCCAAAAAATATCCCAGCCCAGTCCTGATCAAGTCCATAAGTCTGATATTAGCTCATATGTCCGATATCAATCTATAAATTCCTCTTCAGACTAACACAACACATTCAGCAATGATGCCGAATGCAGGAAGATCACAGGAATCTAGTGGGTGGATAGTCTTGGGGATGCAGTGGCGTCTCAGCACAGGTATGGGTCTTCATGTGGTTCCTCCAACTCCAAGGCTCTGATTGGATCAACTTTGCTCCATCAGGCTTGTCATCAGGAATTTCTCTCAGGGACTGAGTGTGTCTGACCTCCAGTGAACTATTATCCCTTTCACACCTCACAATGAGGTCATCAAATTGTGACCTCATCGGGAGTCTAGACCCCACCCTTTGCAAGTTGACAGGAGACTACGTAACTGCCAATTCACAACCCGTCCACAGCCAGACCTGGCTTCTGTGGTTTAAAGCGATCCTCTAGATTCTCCATCTTTAACATTTACAAATCAAAAGCCTCCTCGGTCCTCGTGTCTTGCCTTTTAATTCTTAAATCTAACTATAGAGTTCTATAAATTGATGAGACATTTTTATTTATTTTTGAGCCATTTTGTTCATATTCACTTTAATATAATGAAAAAATGAACAGCAGAGGGGGAAATGGCATATCTTTAGAATTCCTAGTTCAGGAAACCATTTAAATTCTGATATGGATTATTCCAATGTCAGTTATTTCAACGAAACTATTTAAGAAAATAATTGAGGAAAATCTTAAAAAGACATACACTACATGAAAGGATTTCAACATTTTGTGGAAAATACCATACATTTTAATTCATTTTTCCATTAGCTATTTTTAATAGATTATTTTATTGGGGGTTCTTACAGCTCATCACCAAATACTGCCTATGAGCTGATTCTAACTCATAACGACCCTGTTGGGCGGAACAGAACCATCCTTCTGAGAGTAGAAGGCCTTATCTTTATCAAGAGAAGAGCTGGTGGTTCTAAACAGCTGACCTTGCAATTCGCAGCCCAAAGTATAACACCAGTTGTTCTTAAGTACCATCCAGTCAGCATGTCCCAGCAAGACCTTGTGCACAAGAGCGCTGCACGGTCTTGTGCAATCCACACCATTTCCCCAATGCCTGAACCGAATGATGCAGCCACTGTGGCAAGACATCACATCCTCTTTCCCACTGCTCCTCCACTTTACCAAGCATGACGTCCTTCTCCAGGAACTGCTCTCTCCTGGAAAGATGTCCCAAGTATGCAAGAGGAAACCTTTCAGCCTTGCCTCTAAGGAGCTCTCTAGCCTTACTTCTTCCCATGTAGATCAGTTGAGCCTCTTATTAGCTCATGGTTCTGTCAATATTCTTCTCCCGTGCCACAAATGAAATGCATCAATTCTTCTAACGGTCTTCCTTATTTCACATGCAATGATGCAGTGCAGAATACCATGGTGTGCACTTTAGTTCTCAAAGTAACATGCTTGCTCTTCAATACTCTACAGAGGTCTGGGGCAGGAAATTTACCTAATGCCTTATGAGAACTAATGCCTGCTACCAAATGCTAACCGAGCTTCTCATGTGTGCCTCCAAGACCTCTTGCTGCTCTGGGTGATGATGACTGAAAGAACTTTGAAAAGCTCTCAAATGCAACTGCCTCTTTCCTTCATCTCTTCTCCCCATCATCCTTAAGATCCTTTCTGTAAAATAATGGCTTGTATTCCAAAATACTTGTATCCAGTACAGAAGAGCCAAGCAGAGAGCTGCAGTACTCATCAAATTAAGATAAGGACACTCATGGACTCAATGTAACGTGGAAAGCATGACCCACTACTTTGGTGATGAGTTTCTCTGACTTCAGATGTTTATACCTTGATGTCGGTCCTTGAGATTTAAATGCGAATCAATGGTTTATATCTTTCAGTATCAATTCCTGAGGTATTAAATATGCAGATAATCAGGTTCGTGGAGGAAATAAATCAAAATCCTACTTCCTTGATGCCGGATTATTAGTGATCCATCTGAATCAATTGATAATTTTTGCTCCCCGCTGTTCAAATACCAGCTGTACATGCAACATTTTTCTAATCCTTGTCACCCAAATTGAGGCTAAATCTTGCAAGCTAAAGTGCACAGTCTTCCAGATTGCCAAATTTGCCCAAACTTTCAGAAGCCAGCCAAAAGCTCAGGAGTCCCGACAATACTTTCTAAGGGTTGGCTACAAATTTGGGTTCCCAGTACCCCTGCAAGCTGAGGGACTGCCAGGCTCCCTTAGTCAGAATCTGGTGGCTCCCACGCGACTTTGTGTGTTTTCTGTTGTCAACTGCCATTGAATTTGCACAGGATTCTGTCCCTAACCAACAACTTGACCTGACTAAGTCTAAGCACCCTGTTTGCCTTTCATGACCTGAAATAGCCATCCCAAACCTTACATGTGGACTTTCCACATACTTGCCTATCTATTCCTCCAAAATATGCTGAATTTTGACCAGTAATTTTCCAAGCTTGTGTCTGAAATTGGTCAACAAAATGTGCCAATGTGTCAATATAGAGAAGATCTATGCCAACGTTACCCGGCTGGTCAAGAATATTGAAGGCTGATGTTTTGATTTTAATCTCTTTAATTAAACTGGAGCCACACTGATTGAGATACCAAACTCTAGAATGTGTGGAAGGAAAGAAAGAATAAAAAGAGTACCATAATATTCTAATTGCAGTAACACAAACAGTGAATTCCAAACATAGACACTAGGACATTTGGTGTTATGTGTAAAAATACCCTACTAATCAAAATATCAGTTTTATTTACTTGTTTTTTATTGTGCTAATCACCCTCTATTTTATGTAGTCTGATTATATGTTAAATTTCAGATCAGTGATATCAATAAGAGAAAAATATGTTATTCATAGTAAAGTCAACAATATTTTCACAAATCCATGAATAATATCAACAAATGAAATTTCTATGACTCACCTGTGAAGGAATTAAGTGGTTAAAATAGCTTTGCTGTCATAATTTTTGAATGCATTGTCTCAAAAGTAATGGCAGTATCTTTAAAATAGGTATAATTGGCTTAACAATGCTATTCAACAGCGTAAACAGTTAGCATTAAGAAAGGCTAATTGCATAATAGTTTATAAGTATGCTCTGATATCAAAGTGTCCAGGTTCAACACAGCTCATACTTCAAACTGAATTTACATGGGCTTGTTAAGAGAAGGAAATATGGATATGTATGTGATATAAGTACCTTGAATTTACATGGGCTTGTTAAGAGAAGAAAATATAGATATGTGATATAAATACCTTGGGTTTTCAAGTAAATAGCAATGTGTTAAACACACAAAATCTCTAAACAACTAGACATTCATGAACCAGAGGTCATGGTTTTTATTCTCTGAAGTGAAATGACCAGTTTTTCCCCATTTTCAGGCAGTTAACTTGTTTAAGTAAATGTAAAAAGAGGTTGGCCATTGTTGTCAGAATGATCCAGAAATTTACCAAATATGTCGAAAATTTGAATCTCTTTATTCTCACATGAAAATCAACTTATGAAGTGTCCCAAAAGAAATGAAAAAGGCCAAGGAATCTAAGTGCCATTTATAAACATGAACAACAATATCCATCAATACTGGCAAGCATCGAACAAACACTGACAACAGGAAGCACTGCATTAAAAAAAGGACATTTATAAACCTAGTCTCAGCAGTTAGGAAAAAAGCCTATTATTGTTCCTAATAATTATGAGTCGATCTTCAAATATGAATTCTACACTTTGTCAAGGCAAGTTCTGAAATCAAACCTTATGATGCAAAGACGCAACCAGAAAATATCAATCTATGGGACAAATTCATTATCTGATTCTCAAAAGAGTGACCCAGTGTTACAAAATGAATGGTGAACCACTCCTTTCCAGTGCAAAAACTGGTTTTGAACAACAGTGTAAGAATAAGAGCAGTTCAAATGTGCGCCCTCCAAGCAGGTGAAATAAATGCAAAACCACCGTGGCATCAATGAACTCATCCATTCTTTGCTTGCTCCCTAATGAGCTGACCCTTGGTTTCCTGAGATCCAGCTGGGAAAGGAGAGGGTGACATGCAGCCAAGAGGCCAGATTAGTCAAAGCATATGAAAACTTCGTTTTCATATGAATTTCTCTTACAGAAACATTTCATCCTACCTGAAGAAAAGAATAACTGAACCATGAAAACCATAAAATAAACTACAGTAACACAGAAATGTTGCTATTTCCTTTTTTAAAGAACAAATAAACATGAAGGACTGGCCTGGGGACTGGAACTTTGGGAAGAAACAGGATTTGTACAATCTCATCAAATATTCTATCCAAAGGCTGAGAGCAAACATTCCCTTGGAATCAAATTAGAAGGAACACGAATATTCTTTTGATTACTAGCTAATGGAAAAAAATAGTTCTTCAGACAAGGGGACAGCCCGGTGCACTGATCTTCCTTGATACAGTCTATGCAATAGAACGCTATGAGATTTGGGCACAGTTCCAGGGGTTCTCAAACTATGGCCTGCGGGCCACATGCAGCCCACCAAGGACATTTACCCCGTCTGCTGGGTGCTTTTGCCGCATTGCCTGTCCTGCTCAGCAGCGACTCATCCCACGTCTGTAGTAAATCTGTTCATAGTTTTTTTTTTTTCCTCAGTATAGCCTGGCCCTCCAATGGTCTGAGGGACAGTGGCCCCCTGTTCAAAACATTTGAAGACCCCTGGACTGTAAACTCTCCAATATCAGCAAGCATGTCTAACTTACAGATGATTCCTACTTGCCCTTTAAAACCAAAGAGAGCATTTTATAATTTGACAGCTTTGGTACAGGACAGGAATGTGGAAATTGTCTAGTCAAAGCACAGCGGTTGGAGATATAAAAGAAGCAGTTAGCCTTTCAGGAGCCTGCTGCACGAGATCAGATCCTTGGCAGGCCTGTAGGAGAGTTACACACATGCAAAGCAGTGCGGTCAGCCACCGTCTTGAAGCTAAGTACCATCTACCAGAGCAGGGCATCAGATAAAGGATTTGGTTATTATCCAGGATATATTCTGCTTCTTCTAAGAGAGAAATTAGGTTCTTAGCAAGGATAAATTCAACCCATAACTTTTCCTATTCCAGCTACCTTCTGGGTCACCATACCTTTTCAAGTTTTAGACTGAATCAGGCAGAACAGGTTTGAAATTTCCAGTCTTTTTTTTTTTTTTTTTTTTTGGTTTTTGGGGCATCACTGCCCTCTGGTGATAGGAGTAGGAGACCCAACCTTGCTGCTGGATTTGAACCTCCAAACCAGTGGGCCACAGTCCCGTGCACAACCACTACGCCTCCAAGGCTCAGCCCCACAAACTCTTAAAGACACAGGAGCAGATCTCATCTGTAACCTGGCTAGTTCTAGTCCTCAACCTGTCTATATTAAATATCTATGTGTAAGTTGGAATAACTGGGGGCAGATTATGCTTTAACTTCAGCCAATAATTGTTTTTGTGTATAAAATACATAGCATATCCTTGATAATTTATCAATTATTAA